>JAZAYU010000577.1:0-240092 GCA_038501625.1 Corbicula japonica | reverse complement strand
ACAGTACTGAAAATCACGAAATTGACAAACGAAACGGAGTGGAAATGGAAATGAAACGCTTTTCACTCTATGTTGAAACGGAAACGCAATGGAAACGGAACGCTATCGAAATGGAAACGCAACGGAGCGCTAAAAACGCTTGGAACGCTTGAAACGGTAGAAACGCTATAATCGGAGCGCTTGGAACGCTAGAAACGGTAGAAACGGAATAATCGGAACGCTAGAAACGGCCCGCTTATTTATAGAAGCGTTTTTACCGTTTCTAGGTCACCCGATTATTTATAGCAACGTTCCTACCGTTTCTTTGTACGAAATTAATTTTAACGAAAATAATAGTTGTTGAAACGACGCTTCGTTGGACACTTATTTCAAGTAATGATCAGTCTAAATATTTACCATTATTCAGAGCTGATCGAGCAATTGTTATACATTTATCGAACGATTAGACATTTCGCTACATGTATATGCATAAGGACCTCGGGTGAATATATTTTTCACTTGAACCTATGTTTATGCGTACAAATTTTATGATCTCTGATAATTTGAAGATGTGTTTTTATTTATTTGTTTTATAGCTTTAAAACGCGATATTGAAGAGATGTAGCAAAAATACGGACAACGCAACATTATTTTGTTTCTTGCGTCGGGGATTCAGAAATGAAAAACGAAATAACATGTTGCAATGGTTTATTTTACCATAGGAAACAGCATCAACTGCCCTTTGGAAAATAATGTTTTTAGGAATTTAACATTCGTCATTAAATATTACCTACAATCAAACGCCGACAATAATATCAGATGTCTAAATATTTGGCAGTAAAAACCACGTGATTTGTTCGAAATACATCGAAATACACGTTATTTGCTCGCCGAATACATCATAAACATATGACGTAAAATACATATGACGTACAATGAAACATTAACAATACGTCAGACGTGTGCAATTAAAAAGACATGATATGCACGAGATGCACGCTTCTTGCGCGAAGCATGTGAAAAGTTTCGTCGCGGGTGGTATTTGTGTTCTGTTTTAGTTTTGGTCTAAGAACGATTCGCATGAATGACACGATGCTTGCGATCAGAATTATGCATTTCTCGGTCACAGATAGAAAATATTGCTTTTAACATTCAGTTATTTAACAAATATCACAACAATTTAAACTCCTGTTTTGAAAATAACGTTTCAAATTTAGATTTTGTCAATTCCTTTCTGCACTGAAAAGGCTTTCAATTATCAATAATTAAAAATAATGTACGATCATTTACATTAGATTTCACTGGCGGTGATCTTTGACCAGTAGATAGTAGTATTACTGATTTTGTTATTTATTTTTAGTTTCCAAATAAGTGTACGGTACACGCAAAATACAACATTTAATACGATGTCTGGTCCAATATTTATTACAAGTTGCGTTTCGTCTAAATATAATTATTCAGCAATAGCAAGTTTGGAAAAAGTGATCTCCCTTTGAATTATCAACAGTAGGCACTTTCCCGTTTGTCAAGAAGAGGTTACCTCCCGTGGACATTGTACGATTATTTTTTCTGTTTATACTGAACAAATATCCAATGTTACTCTAGAAAGCTTAGCCACTTTGTAGTATTGTAACACTGAATTCACATGAGCGTAATTATATATTAAAATATTTGTTTCTAAAGTTTCTAAACAAACTACTTTTCGCTTCAAAAACAAAACAAAACGCAACAATAGCTCATCGCACTTGCATCTTAATCAGATATTTAAATTAATATGAAGTGAATTGAAATTAATGTCCCGTGAATAGCGAAAGATAGATATCAGTCGTATCGGGATGCACGTGGGGTAACATCACCGGAGCTAAATATTTTAGCACCTAAATGATTAAGATGTTTCGCTTTATTTTATCTCAATAATGTTAAATCTTCATAAGACAATAACTTTTACAGTGTTGTTAGAAATACTATGGTAAATAAGGCATGATTATCGTGCAGACAATGTTCTTTAATCACTTTAATTTGGCGTCAGCTCGAGTCATGTATACGCACGTGTGCCCCGCGCTGGAAATTTGCGGGAACTTAATATGAATCTTAAACTATATCGTTTTTGATAGTGATTAACATTATTCTGATGTAAAATGTTTAAAATCACTCAAAATTACCAATGCAAACTGATGTTAATAATTCAGTAAATTTATTTAATCTGACTTGACATACGTGCAGTGATAATGCTACCATGCTGAAATAGGGTCGCTAACAAAAATGATAATCTTCTGTTAATTTTATAACAACGTAGTTGTTTTTAAATTTACAAATTAATAATTCTAAAGTTTTTTTGTCAAATTCAGTTTGATACCTAATTTCATAATTGACCGTCTATAATTTTGTGTATGCGGTTTGACAATTTTATTACCTATAAGATGTAGATATCACTGATAGTTGTCATGGCAACATTTGCCCGAGGCAGATAAATTATCGGAATTTTAGGGAATTTACATGTACATTGTGACATTCTCATTTTGACTCTTCTTTAAGAAACAAGTAAATCATAAGCGAGAGCGAATGAATACCGCTATTAGAGAATTTAAGAGAATCCTACTAAGGGCTTTATAGATTTTATAAATGTATCATATATAAGCTGTCCCACAAGCATTTAATTTGCCACATTTATATGGAAAAGTTCTCATTGTTTTCCTTCGCCGGATCGGATCGCCTTCACGGCATAGTCTTGATGCAAACATAGTAATGTCAATTTTGCAACGCCAGTCAGAAGTTTCTCGCCTTATTACATTTGATAGAAATCTACATGTTTTGACATTTACAACTGAAATATGTTGAACGAAAATATTTAACCGTGGAAATGGTAAAAACGCACGGAAGCGGAAATGGAACGCTGGAAACGCTAGAAACGGAAGAAATGCTAGAAACGGAAAAACGCTGGAAACGCAGCGTTGAAGCGTTTTAATCGAAATGGAAACGGAATGGAAACGCAACGGAAACGGAATGGAAGCGCAGCGGAAAACGTTGCCAATTGAAATGGAAATGAAACGGAGTGGAAACGCAAAAAATGTCAATTTCTTGATTTTCAGTACTGTAGAAGGTTGGTTAGAAGTTAAATTTTGACTTTAGAGTGCACATAGTTTTCTTACGTGTTTATGACTTTTGCCCATAAAGAAATCACCTGTGTTTGAAATTTGCCCAACATTAGTAAATAAATGTAAATGCAATTGCTGTTAAAGGACAGCATTGGGTTAATCCAAATTTTAAAAGAACAACAATAATAAAATAACATGGTATTGCACCTACTGTGGAGCAAACCCGAACGGCGACTGCGCCTATCAGTGCAATGCCAATTAAGTTTTCTATTAATCTAACCGAGATAAGCCCCTCCCCTCCCCCTCCCCCCGCAAAAAAAAATCTGATAACTCTGATAAACGTAATCATCACTGTAAGGCAAAGGAAACCGATTATTTACCGATTACAGTATTGATTGAATGTACACTGAGACTGTTTCAGGGCGTCTTACTGCACAAGTAGCGCTACCGTGTATCTCAAAATTTAGTGATATCGCCCTACTTGGGAGCGAACCCGTGCGTCGACAGTGCTATACACGTTCAACGCCAATAACACTACCTACTGACCTAACTCGGACAACCTAAAAGAGTGCACGAGCGAACCCGTACGTCGACAGTGCCTAGTACACGTTCAACGCCAATAACACTACCTACTGACCTAACTCGGACAACCTAAAAGAGTGCACGAGCGAACCCGTACGTCGACAGTGCCTAGTACACGTTCAACGCCAATAACACTACCTACTGACCTAACTCGGACAACCTAAAAGAGTGCACGAGCGAACCCGTGCGTCGACAGTGCCTAGTACACGTTCAACGCCAATAACACTACCTATTGACCTAACTCGGACAACCTAAAAGATTGCACAATAGTACCTTTGCGTCATCCCATGTCTTTTCTTCATCAATTAACGCATAGACCGAACCTGAAAAAAATGACTCTAAAGTAGTAATAGCAAACGCTTCTTAATACGTAAAACGTTTTCAACAAAAATCAACTTGCTAATCATAAACTACTTAAGGTAAACTTGCTTGGCAAATTATTAATATATTATCTTCACCAAATATCTGTATTTGACCGAGTTCTCTGGGTATTTTTAAAGAAACACATGTATTTAATTTAATTACTTCTGTTACATGTTTTTTCCTAATGTTTTTTTTTAACGTTGGTAGCCAAACGCACACACAATTCCGAATAAGAATGTTTAGCAAACATGTTCAAGGTTGTGTATATGACGTCATAATTGCTATTAAAATCATCTCTTTTATTTAATGCTTTTCCGTGATTAATACAATTTGCTCGATGAAATAAAAGTGGTATTTCACTGTTTTCAAACAATAAAAAAATCTTTTTTTTCACTGTTTTTTCACGTTGGTAGCCAAACGCACATACAATTCCGTAAAGGAATGTTTAGCAAACGGGTTCAAGTTTGTGTATATGACGTCATGACATAACGTTGTAATTTGGCGCTGGTTTTCTGTTAAAGTAAGTCATTTTCGGAAAATATCGAATTAGTGAATTGAAATTGCTATTTTATTATATACAGCGTTTGGTTAATACAATGCATATTCAAAAACAAACGTAAAAGAAAGCCCTCGTATTTAATCGGTGTCCATAAACCTATAAAATTTACGAAACCGTGTTACTCAGTCATGATTGTTATTGTTAAACGATAACGTTTCACCAGAATTGTTACTGTATCGAATGATCAAACTGAGGATATGAAAAAAGTAAAATACGCATATCAGGAATCGCCCTCTCACAAAACGCAGCCTCCAACACATCGAAAAAAAAAGACAAGAGAAAAAACAGAGAGCATGTCTGATATAAGTATGTCTATTAAAATAATACGCCACAAAGAGTTAACGAAACAGAGAACCATTGGGGTTGCCGCCTTGTAAAGTCAGGTTTTAAGGTGTAACAGCCTAACACTTGCCCCAGCAGGTTCTCCTGTCATAAAACAAGTACAAGTTTTCCTGGTGAAATAACTCCAACCCACCAGAAATCTCACTTCTAATGATTTTAGGATTACGCCACTTAACATTGGTATAGATCTTGAACTCCGAATCATCCGAGATATTGACAAAGATTGATGCACTACGCCTGCAGATATTTCCATTCACCGAATAGCTCGCCGCTTTACATTTGAATGAGGATTCGAGGCAAAGAGTACAACATGCTATAGTCGAATTAACCTCAGTTTTATCCATATAATCTGGATACATCCACGTAGCTCTAGGTACCAACTTGAACTCAAAAGCCCTAATTTCCTGTTGTAAACGGTCTAAGAGAAACAATAAAACAGCATTGAATACATCTTTTACCAGCATGATGATGAAAATACTCTAGTTTTTCTCTTATTTAATAAATATCACTTGATTGCAAGTTACTTTATTATTTTTATCAGCTTACATGTACACTGCAATATACATAGTAACCGATGCGTTGTATATTTTTTTTCTCTCTTCGTCCAAGCTTGCCGTCCGTGTGACTGGATGCTTAACAAAAAAATCGCAAGTGTGCTTCTGTACTAGTGTGTTTCATCATCTGCAAGACCGACTTCATTTATATTTCATGTAAATGTTCATCCAGGTCTAATGGCTATTCGTTTTTAAAACGAATTGGTTGCTTTAGTAACGAGTGCCTATTAGCTAAATCAGTATTTACTTTCGAGTCGGAGAGAAATAAATATTAACAACATAGTATTTCTTATACTTTAGCTACACTTAAATTAGTTGAAGTTCTACATTTCTGAGCAGGTACGACAAGAAAAGAGATGGTGAGATTATGGTCAATTCAAACAAGTAAAATATGCAAATCAGGAATAGATATACTCAGAAAACCCAGCCTCCACTCGCATGCAAAAAAGTAGATAGGAACAGAGATAATGTTTTTTTTTTCAACATTTAATACTTTAATACCTAATTATTAATATTTTAATTATGCTTCTCAGGTAAGCTTTAATATGCAAAAGGGCTACATGAAAACGCTGGTCATTATATTTGCGAATGAGAAATAACAAAGCTTTATATTACGATCAAATTAAAAAAAACAAAAACATATTATTAAACTAGTAAGACTTTACAAACAATATTTGATGCATAATAATTATAATATTTCACAGAAATGTTTTGCGAAATCTCTTTTCCTATCATAGCATATTTAAGGTTCGTACTTGAACAACTGTTTTTAAAATTTAATAAATGTGAATATTGTATGTTGGGACTTGAGAAGAGGGAATATATTTAACCTTTAAATAAATACCCTTGTGTGGATTTAGTCATTTATTATAAACCATAAATGATTTAAGCATAGTGCAGCGTTAATCCGCACGATTGATGCAACTCGTCAGATGGATAATTCCGTATTACACAATGCCGTTTACCGATTCTGTATATCTGAAACTTTCCTTGTTCTATGTGACGCCATACCATGTTGTCGTAATTTTCCGGAACATACAGAACTTCAAAATAGGAAATTTCCGTCGCTGTTCGACAACCGTTATGATCTTTTAAGCCATTTAAAAATTGTCTACGCCATTCATAAATTTACTATCGCATTACTATTTTTATTTTACTAATATGTAAACCACGCTGTTGACAAAAATGTTGTTGTTAAATCTTTATTTAAATGTGTTTTGAGCGAGAATGCTATATAATAAAAGGAACAATATGACAATATGTTAAAAATTGATTTGTTTTTGTTTATATACCTAATTTGATGCATGTATGCAATTATAAAAACCGTAAATTTATAAACGTCGTCAGTTTACAGATTTCAGCTGTAAGTCATAAAAGTGCAATCATTTTTAGTGTGATAATGCAATTAAAATAGGATTGCAAACTGTTGTTTACGCAATAATGCCTAACTTACTTTTATCAGACTTATTATGCATGTAGAAAATTGATAAAAAGGTATTTCGTTAGATGAAAAAAAAAGAAACTTTGAAAGCCATCGAACATGACAAATATGAAAATATTGCAGAATCGGTTTGATCGAGCATGTTCATGGACAGTAATAATATAATGTTATTAATCAAGTGAATTCATATTGGCGTTGTTATTGGGCCAAGGGTAGTCATATTGGCCCGAGGCCGTAGGCCGAGGGCTAATATGACTGCCCGAGGCCCAATAACAATGCCAATATGAATTCACTTGATTAATGACAATTTTATTAATTAACAAAATATCCATGATAGTTCTAGACTTTAAAATTACTAATTTACCGGTCTGAAGAGATGAAGTGTCAGCTCTGATTTAAATGTTCAATCTTCAATCTACGCTAGTGACCTGGCTGGTATAAGCTACCAAGGAGATGCAGATATGAAGGTTTTGTTTTGAATACAAAAACAGCCTGAACATTACTACACACTGTGGCAGCCAAGTCTCTTGTTTATCCAGTCTAAATTTAGTTTTTCTCCAGATATATCCAAAATAAGTTTACTTTATGGCACATTCCATCCACGATTTCCACATGTAAATACTAAATTTAACATGTCTGTAAGCTATCCAACTAAGTTTTGATCCTTTTTGCATTATTACACTCAATAAACTTGCTCAAATGTAGAATAATCCACTAAAATTCACTGTCTTTTTTAGTTTCAAGAATTCTTGCTGTAGACATCCGCGTTGTTGTTGTACTAACGAGTTAGATAAACTCAAAGATATTCATTTCACAGAAAGAAACCACCCAAAGCGGCAACATAGACTTATCCTCTGCCGCTTTGCTTAAATGCACCTCGTGTCCAAAGTCACACTATCTATTATCATTTTTATCCATAAAAATTCGACTTAGAAATTCCAAAATGGCGGCATTTTTGTTTTTAAAAGGAAGTGATTCAATCCATATTGGACCAGTTCATTATCCAATCAGAATAATGCGATCTCATATTGGCTCAGTAAAACCCGTATTGGCCCAGGTTATCTCGTATTGGCCCAGTTGAGATTTCATATGAATTGAGTGAAACCCATATAAGGTGGACTGAATTGTACATTTTGTGTCAATATTGTTTTAGTTAATTAATAAAAATGCATATTACTGCCCACGCCGCCTAGTCCAGAGTTGAGCGCAACTCAATATTTACACCAATAAACAGTACAATTATGATCCATCTCAAACGATGGTATGCATATGAGGGTGAAAAAGCAGTAAAAAACAACACTTCATAATGGAATGAACGAAATAAAAACATATATATATATTACATAATTATTTAATGTGCATCATTGATCAAAATGATAACTGGAATTAAGTTGTTACTTGTATGAAATAACAACTACATAATGCATTTAGTTAATATAACTTGTAGGATTTATAGTTTTTATCTTACTGAACATATTCACTCGACGCTTACATTTACCCCCTAATCACTGAATATTATTCACCCATTTACATTCGGCGCCAAAAAAAAGCAACTTCATTTTGGCTTATACATGTATTACTCACAGATACCCATTTAAACACCTTGGTGTGGAAAAGGAATGAATGCTTAATAATTATTTGCTCTAGGAAGTTAGCGGCCGAACTGGGGATCGAACCCGGGTCCCTTCGATTCCTTAGCGAGCGCTCTGTTATCGGACTATGTTGGCTTCTAGTGTAATTAAAGTTCTCCCACCCCATCTCACTGGCTTTTGGGCATTACTTTCATCTCAAAGTTGGACTTTTTTAAATCATACAACATAAGTTTTAGAAAATAAACATTTTACATACTCAAAACGCAAACTGAACTTGCAATTGCCTTTATTTTTTTTAACTTATTAAATATTTAAAGAGTCAATTAATGGCTCTGTTAGGTTTCTATTTCTAATTATTTGCCTAGTGATATGGAAAACGTCCAGATGTATGTATAATTGTATTTGTTATCAAGGAGAAAATCAGTATTTGTAGTTTATCATCACTTTGTGTGTTCAACTGCAAAATAAGTTCTGATTGATTAATAGACTGATAGGTGTATTGACTTATTCCAACTGCAGTTCCGAGAACCAATGAATCATTAGCATCTTATTCTATTCATCAAATGTCAATGCCAAGGCCGCAATGTCTTTCTGAATCCGGGCCTACAATATAGCACTTCTAAACTAAAGTATGTGCTTATGGACCCAATGTCATGTTAATTAAAATATATTGCCTTTAAAAACTAAGTGATGCTTATGCTGAATTTATTATTAATTAACCACACTAACAGTAATATACACTGTTGAACATAATGTTTACAGTTATTGCCCGGTACACTATGGTCTGTTTTGTTATGCTTAATTATATAATACACATGTTATATATAATATAATATAATATAATATAATATAACATGAAGACCGACGAATGTCTTCACATACATTGTTCACAAAACCAAACAAAATGTAATTGATTAATTATCCTGCAAAGCATTTTAAAATGATATTGCCTCTAGCTGGGAGCGAACCCGCACAGTCACGGCGAGACTGCGCCTTGCACTGTCATTCCGACGACGCTACCAATTGAGCTACCGGGACAACCCCCAAAAAGGCTGATCCGATAGTCCTGATATATGTTATCATCATTGCACGACATCGGTAACGGGTTATCTCACATGTAATGATAACAGTACAGACTAAAACACAAACAAACATGGCACAGTTTTTTTTCTTTTATTTCCCTCATTTAGTTTTAAACTACAAGTATCATGTTTAGAATCTCTAAACCACTAGTATACTTGCATTAAGACACTATTCTTGACAATCTACACTATAGTAGGTCGGTTTAATTTAATGTTATTATCCAAAATTTAAAACGAAATCGCCGACGATTACTGGTGGGAGGCTAGAGTGGACATAAAAAGCACGTGCGTCATGCATAATATAGTTGGCCGATCCATGTTATGGACCTTTATCAACTTCAATGATCCAACCAGATCAAAGTAAATTTCTTCGCAGTGTACAATGTAATATGTGTAATTAAATATGTTCTTGGTGATACAATTACATGGATCAATTGCAGGGAATAAATTGATAATAGCACCTCTAACGTTAGTAGTCTTAATTGGAAGACATTTAAGAAAGATGGGTCAATGTCATAAATAATTAATAACGTTAAGCCCATAACACATCTATAGATTCGCAGAGTTTCAATTTCGTAAGTGAATGCTGTTCCCAATTTATAGTCTTAAAGAGTTAAATAATTTATAGTTAAGATAAATTTACTTTTCGTCGAGAGCGCTTGTTGCGTAATCAAGTTGTTGTTTTCTTCTTAAGAGTATACCTGATAACTGTATTTGTTTTTAATATTGTATCTGAAATTCAGACTAATTCAGATTTTTCCTCAAATTCATTTTCGAAATTTTAGTCAATTTTAGCCGCTGTTGCCTTTCAAATAATTTTAATTGTAAATGGTATGTTTTATTTAATGACACATGAAATTATGATAGGGGTCTTCTGCAGTCGCCTTTATACTGTCATCCGTAAAAAACCTAAAAATATTACAATATCTGTAACGGCAAAATGCAGTTCAATGCACTTTTTAAAAATAATCGTTATAATAATCTTCATTTCACAAACGTTACAAAAAGTATTAACAGTAAATTAAAATGGCTTGATCAAAACATTTCCTAAATTTTATTTAAATGAATTCACAAAACTCAACAACACAAAAAGTTCAAATACCCATATGAGAAAAAAAGATCCTGACAACAATATTCTGACAGTTTTATTTTAAAGAACCTTTAATGAAACTTAGAAACCAATGTTTGTCATCCATTTACAAGACCAGAAAATCCAAGGTCAAATACACTTTTACAAATATATCCCATTGTTTATATATGTAAGTCAAAAGGACACAACATTGTCAATATCATATTACTCATCTGGACACCGAAGGAAACCACTCGCCATCAAGACAAATACATGCGCCTATTTGTGAGGTTTTGATAGCTCAATCAACGACAGTAAACATTATTTGATCTCTAAGAATGCCTATTTGTCGAATAAAAGTACCTAGATATCGACCCGCGTATCATATTAGTTGCCATGTTCCATATCGCGTTCCCATGCTTCTTGAAGTCTCAATTAGCATCGAAACTTTATAATGCAAATGAACATAGTTACTGATAATAAACTTCAGATACTGATTTTGCACTGATAGCACTTATATTTAAACCTTCTTGATTTCAATGTCGAGACATAGACCTTGAACTTAAAGTCTAAGAGACGATTTAATTGGTTCGTTGAATAAGTAAAATACGTAAATATAGCAACCGAAAAAAGACCATTCTGGTCTGGCAGACAATGTTACATGTTTGTGCTGTTTCAGTTAAACATTCAGCCACAGTGACGGTAAACTTGAGCGAGGAAACGAGAATTGGAGAAAACTGAATAGTAGTTATAAAATAACTAGGACGTGATACATATTGAGTACTTGGTAGATTAAAATAAAGTATTTATTCTTTCATCATGCTGACAAAAGATGTATTCAACATTGTTCTGCTGTTTTTGTTAAATGTTTTACAGTATGAAATTAGGGCTTTTCAGAGGTTCGTACTTGTGCCAGGAGCGATGTGGATTCAGCCAGAAAATATCGGTACAACGGTGGTAAATTCAACCAAAGCGTGCTGTTTTCTTTGCTACGAAATCTCAGTCTGCGTTGTGGCGAGCTATTCGAAGTACGAAAGAATCTGCTGGCTTAGTACAACAAAATTTCTAGAATTTTCCTCAGAAAATGCCACAAATGAGTTAACGATTTATACCAGAGGTAAGTGGTGAATCCTAAATTTGTTCGGCAGTTAGAGATCTCATTCTTATTTCTATACGATCACTTTTGATCGTTTCTTTTATCTGGGGACCATACGCCGCTGAACATGGAATGGTATTAATCTGAAAATACCGCATTGAAGGTTCCATGTTCACCGTCATATGCATACCACCGTTTGGGATGGATCTAAATTGTACTGTTTCAGGTGTAAATATTTTGTTGCCCTCAACCCGGGGCTAGGCGGCGTGGGCAGTAATATGCATTTTCATTACTGCCCATGAACAGGCTCAATCAAACCGAGCCTGCAATATTTTCATATTTGTCGTGTTCGGTGGCTTTCGAAAGAAGTTCCCTTTTCATCTATTTGATAGCATTGCTGATGCCAAATCTGCTCTGAATAAATTGCATTTGATTCCGCAGGAAGAAGATAAAAAATAACAGTAACTTTTGATTACATTGCTTTTATGTTTAAATACATTTACTTCTTTAAATCGTGCCTTCGTAATTACATACTTATTTTTTCCAGGTTCGGTCTATGCGATAAACTATGAGAGAGATACATGGGATGGAGCTAAGGTAATCTTCTGTTTATAATTACATGTATTATTACGTCTGTTATATTATTGTTCATTGTAAGTCATTTCGTATCGTTAACAAGACGTAACATTCCGAATAACTTTCATATGCCATAACATTATCCAACCAAATTTTAGATTTTGAGATTATAAAACAGAATTTTTAAGTTTTTAAGTTTTTTTTATTATTTTTAATCCATTTATAACAGTTTTGTTCTACCAAATTATCAAAAACTGAACAGCACTATTTCAACAATATGAAAGTCATGTTGAACATGATGAGTTCTTGCAGTGGACTGTTCGCAAAAAATCAAAAAATATATTTATTTTATTTTTATACATATTTTATTATATTTATTTATGTACTGTTTATGAATGTAACGAGTGTTCCTCCTCAATTTTTTCAAATATGCTCTCAAAACTGACTGCATGAAACAGTTATGATAATTGTCCACATTTTACGAAGAAAATGATAGCATATTTCACAGGTCGTATACAAAAGTAATGTTGCAAAACTAATAACTAAAATATGTAAACACATATTTGACCAGCCAGTGCTCAAACTTTTGAACAAAGTTTAAAAAATTTAACAAAATTGACTTCTGAATGAATTCGAGTGCAAAACTTGATCACCGTATTTCTGTTCTTTTTGAAATCTGAAATAACTCGTCATACATTTATATACATTTTGGTAAATCAGTTTATACAATTTAACGTTTGGATAAAACTAAGGGAGGCAAATCAATAAAAACGTACGTTTCCGTAAAATATTTCTTACAATCTTACTATTTATCTCAGTTCGGTTGACGTATTAACTGTTTATTTGGCATAGGCGGCTGCATGTTGCTTACGCGTACTAGCGTTTCAAGTACAGCTGAACCAGTCTTAGCAGCCACCTGCATTTAGAAACCACCTGTCTTAAACAGCCAGTTTAAATATGTGCTTAACTGACATTTTGTCCTAATTTCTATCTGTCTTAAACAACCACCTGTGTAACGCAGCTACATTTTTTCTCACCCTTGGGTGGCTGCTTTATAAAGGTGGGACTGTAGTCGTATAGTTCACTGATTATATTCAAATTTATACCAATTATTTAAACTGCATAAGGGGAAATTATCAACATTTTCGTAGAAGACTAGTGTTGAACTACATTCTATTTTAGTTAACCTGTGAGGCAAAAGGTTGGCATCTTGCTGACATAAAGTCGCTGGATGAACAAGCGTTATTACAAAACGCTGTACCCGAGCTGATTGGGTCTTGGAAAGGTATACCAATGTATTCTGTATTAAATGTTTGGTTTATCTATACATGTAATTTAAACTATTCTTTATTTCGGAATTACAAATGGTATGTACTGTGTCTTTCTCTTGCATGTTTGGCTAAGCTCTGTCGCCTTTCTTGTATGGCTTCGGGGGTTTTCTATTTATCGCATTTTTTCATCTGGGTGGGCGTTAAAACGAAAAAAAATGCTTAAACAGAATGAAATTTGCTGCTAGTGTTTGCATGCCAACTGATCGGTGCCGCTCATGGTGGTAGGTGCATGTGTTCTTACGAGTACTGCATATATGTACTATCTGCGTCATCTAGATGTAGTCGATCTCTTTAAACATATTGTACTAGATCTAATTTGTTTGCCGCCGGTGTTTAAGACGTGCTGTAACAATTTTCATCCATCAATGACCGAAGACAGCTTATCCCTTGACCATTCAGTGGTTTTTGAAAGAACATTTAAATTAGTTTGTGTTTGTTTTTAGAGGGTATCTGGATCGGAGCAACGAAACAAAATGACCAGTTTGTGTGGTGCGACGGTTCAACGATTGATGGCTTCTCTAACTGGCTTCCCGATCATCCGGAAGCTGCTGACGAGAAGAATTGTGTTGAAGTCAGGCCGGGGAAATGGGAATACGGTTGGAACAACATCCCGTGCGGTTGGAAGCGTTGGAGTATTTGTAAACTGTCATAAAGACGATTCAGACTTACATATTAACTGGGAAAACATTCCTAAAACATCAATCCGTCACGGACGGTATCACAAATGAGAGTTCTGTGTGTATATTACCTGAACAAAATACTTAACGTGTTGTTATTGTTGTTTTCTTGTTAAGAAGAACCCCAATTCACAATTTGTTCCTATACACCCTATATACGAATGCTCCAATTGCGAGTATACTCCCTACGGAGTGAGGCAATCATTGAAGATGAAGATATTAAAATACAAGAACAAGTCAATGAAGTATATTTCAAACAAAAATGAAGTCAACACCAACTACCTAGTGATTGATAAAATTAAGTGATGCACGTTGTTATTCAAAATGAACGAGAAGAACAATATATAATAACAAATATGTACCGAAGATGATGATTCTAAAATACAAGAACAAGTCAACGAAGTATATTTGAAACAATAATGAAGTCAACACGAACTATATAGTGATTGATAAATTTAATTGGTACACTTGGTTATTCAAAATGAACGAGAGGAACAATATCTAATTACAAAAAATGTACCGACGATGATGAATATAAGTATCATGCATGAGTGTGAGGTGAAGATGGAAAAATCTGTCACCGAGGGTTAACTGTTTTGCGGGAACGAGGCTCTGCCGAGTTCCCGCCAAAACAGTTCCCCCGAGGTGACAGATTTTTCTATCTTTACCGAATGTCTCGTGCAAGATACTTTTTCTTGCATACCTTTTTTTTATTTATAACATTTTTGTGTATGTAGACAAACTAATTTATTTTCCTTATGTTCAAATATTGACATTTACGTAAACCTTTTTTACAATTACGTCACTAACTTGAATATATTACGTCAGATATTTGAAGACGTGACGTCACTCACGTGACTCATTCTACACGGGGGGGTGTAGGATCGAAATTTCCTACACGGGTGAAAACACCGGATGACCTGATCTGGTATGCAAGAATCTTAAATACAAGAACAAGTCAATGAAGTTTATTTGCAACAATAATGAAGTCAACACCAACTACATAGTGATTGATAAATGAACGCGAATAACAATATCTAATTACAAAAATGTACACACCGCTTATATTTAATTGCTAAAAAAATCTGGAACGATTTGGGGTCTGACAGACCGCACTTAGTTTACCGAGAAGGTTATTTTATCATTTTCATTAAAATGTCTTCTTTTCTGCCAATCTTTTTATCATATCATGTGATTATACACTTAAGCAATGTTCCAACAACACCGATCATTTTTTTTGTTAATTTCTCCGCATAGAAATGGAATACAGTCTTCAAATTTGAAACATAGAAAGATTGACCATTGTACTTCTTTTTCTGAAATATCCACTGTAATCCCTTCGTGAGTTCTTAAACTAAGGACATTTATTTGAATTAGGGGAAAAACCATAAGTCACAAATTTAACCGTAGCTTTTGTATAGAGGATAATCTGAAAACAGCAAAAAATCTGCTGAAAAAGCTTCTGTGTAACAGCTAAACAATCGCATATGCAGAACTGCATAGATTTGTTCAAAATTACTTAAAACCCATATTTAAACAATGAGACATGAATTTTCATTATCGAAGAATATACCCAGTAACGACAATTTTGTGACAACTTTTGGTGTCACTCCTACCTTGATTAAATGTCAGACTGAGTGATTTCTAAACTCATGAAGAGAATTTATAATTTGTTCATACAAAGAAATGAAAATGATGTATCTTATTATATTTCAAGTTTGCAGTTTATATCCCGAAACCTTCCTGAGAAATTTAAAAAATATGATCGGTGTAGTTAGAACATTGGTTAAGTGTATTTCTACAAAATTGAGTGTTTTAATTAAGTTATGTATATATTTCAGAAGCAATGCTTTCTCTTACTTTGAAACAAATGTGCTACTTGTATAATGTTTCCACATGGTTTATTTAAATGGTAAAGTGCTACTTGTATAATGTTGCCACATGGTTTATTTTAATGGTAAAGTGCTACTTGTATAATGTTGCCACAAGCTTTATTTTAATGGTAAAGTGCTACTTGTATAATGTTGCCACATGGTTTATTTTAATGGTAAAGTGCTACTTGTATAATGTTGCCAAATGGAAACAAGCGATCTCCAAAACCTTTTCAGTGTTCATGTATAGTACTTTAATAAGACACAATAATGTTTTGCAAATACTTTACTAATAGAACATTGTTAATTTCAGATTATAATTCCTTATAATAAGGGTTTCAGTAGAAGGCAGTGATTACCAAACTATTCACATTTATTAGAATAAAATCAATTTGACCAAAAAAGACTAGTCCTCGGTAAACAACGCTAGAAATTTCGACCATTTCCAATTTCCTCCCTTTAAAATAAAAAAAAAAGTTTTTAATTCCTTTATCAAGTGTTTTTCCATAAGCAGCTTTTCGGGTATTGTTGTGGTAGATTGTGTTCATGACCAATTAAACTTATACAAAACTGGCATTCAGTAATAAAATATCAACTAAAACGTTACTTATTAAGTGAAAATATCTTAATGAGAATATAGGCATTAATCGTGGATACTTTGTATTTTTGTTCTGTATGTATTATGACAATATATAATCAAGGAAAAAGTAAAAGCGGGCTAAATTTTAAATCGGGTTTTTATCCGTTTCACGCCATCCCTAGTAGACCGCGTTACGCAATCCAATTATGCGACATTCGTTACAGAAGCACTTTCAGTGTAGATTTAGAGAGTTTCCTGTCAGATTGTCATTGGTTATGATCAAAGCGTTTTCAAGTTAGCGCAAATAATGTCACCCTATGATGACAATTGTTAGTATTGCAACGTTATTTTGTTACACATTAAGACTCGACCCTTATACTATAAAAAAACAAATCAGCTAACTTTCAGATTTACTGGTACAGTACTGTATTCTCCCTACCAAGTACTGCATGTACCACAACACAGCAACGAGCTGGCAGAGCCAGAGCTATCTTAGGAAGCAGGCAAGGGAAGTGAATAAAAACGCAAATTGTTTCTAGCAAGGATGATGTTGACATATTAATTGCACGTATATTTTTTAAGGTTGTAACAATATATCAACGAAGGATTAATAAATAATCGATTAATACATCAGTTTTTAATTCAACTAGTGTTCGTTCAAATTGGTATATTTTTTCAATTTCGTGCGTAATTGTTAGTAAATAATAAGATTGAATAAGATGATTTAAATGTAACAACAAAGTGAAATATGTATATCAGGAGTTGCCACCTCTATAACATACAGCCTCCCAACAAGGCTTACAATTAGCGAATTTAAATTCGGTTCGCCACGAAAACAAGTTGTCAACAGTCATATTTTTGTTATTTTATTTGTTACTATTTAAAAAAAAGAACTAGCATGTATCTATTGCTTTCTTTAATACTTAAACGTGATTGTGTCGCACATTGTTATAAATAAAACAACGTTTTCACCGCGTTATGAAAAATGATTCATTCCCAATACAAGTGTCATATGGGGCTCGACACGGAAAATCTGTCCTTGGTTATATTTTTGACATCGAACTTGTTATTATATTTTGATATTTAAAAAATAATATATTAATAAAAAACACCAACATACATTAACTCATGAAATATAAAATATGTACATTTTAGTCATTTAAAACAAAATCATAAGTTGACAGACACCTGTAAACATATCAAAAGATGGACTAAAAACAGTAAGTAGAAAATATATATCGATGATTATATCTAGTCACAATCTTGCAGTAAAATACAACGTCAGGGTCATTCGGTGAAATATATATATATTTATACACTAGTAACACAAATATCCTGTATAGATGTATAGCATGCTTGGAATTCGTTCAACATATGACATAGACATTAATGGATCAGAAATGAAACTTTGATAACCACCGACCATGACAAATATGAACATCTTGTGCCCAAGGTTATAAAACGGAGCATGGAAACCAGTCTCAAATCTGAAGGATCTGATTGTCTGAAATGGCGACCAGTCACCATTTCAGCCAATCAGATCCTTCAGATTTGAAACTGGTTTCTAATCTCAGCTTTATAACCTCGGGACCTGGCTAGGTTTTATTAGGCATACTCGTGCAGTAAACAGTACAATTGGGAGCCACAGCAAACGATGGTTTACATATGGCTGTCCACATGGAACATTTAATGCGGTATTTTCAGATAAACCCCATTTCATAATCAGCTGTGTGTGGTTTTCAGAAAGGATCAGATATATATCGGTAGATCATGCCATTTGATTTCAGGCCCATAAGATCAATTACAACTTTTTAAACTAATTTCACACTTACGATCCCAATCAGTGGCAGATGAAGAGTTTTCGCCCAATCGTGTTTATCTGTTATATCTGTTGCGAAGTTCCCGTCTTATCATTCCTACGGGAATTTTATTTCATTACCATATCTACTTTGTTATATTTCGGGTACTAGTTTTGTCGTCAAACTATACACTTATTTATGAGTTTTACGTTTGAAAAAATACCAGCCGTGCCAAAGAGTAATGTTTTAGATTATATCTTTTCATTTAAAATAATTATTCAGAAGCCACATCCTTTCTGAATTATGCAATAGGCGTTAACTGTGACACGCATCTTGCCAAAATCTACTGCATTATTTAATTTAATTGTAGTTTTCCGCTTATATAATATAATATAATATAATATAATATAATATAATATAATATAATATAATGTAATATAATATAATATAATATAATTAAATCATATTGGTTTGTCGTTTGTCATTGGATTAAACGTGATCACATGACAAGTAATAAATTTCGATATTGGCTCGTAAGCGGAGTCTAAATCAAAAACTGAATTGGGCAAAAAAATTTACGTTCGAATTGGCTTAGGTACGAAATACGTCACAGCCGTATTAAGTCACAACGAATACAACCTTTGTAAACCAAATAGGCGCCGACTGGGAGGAATAGAACAAAAAACGAACGCTCCAAACAAAAGCGTCGGGGATTTCCGGAAGTCGCACTGGAGTGAAGAATCTGTGAAAAAATAACCTGCATTTCGGAGGCCGTTTTCTGTTGCGCGCCGTAATAAAGTTTTGTTGTGAACTTGGATATTCGCCTACTAAGACCTACGAAATGATCCAGGAGACATCAGCGGGCAAAAGTGTTTCACGTACACAAGTATTTTAATGGCACAGGCGGTTCCGGGAGGGTCGTGTTTCTCTAGAAGACGATGGAGGTAGGGGCCGAAAATCCTCTATTGACTCAAAGTTTGTAAGCTCCGTAAAAGACGTCGTTGACAGGGATAGGCGCGTCACCATTCGGGATATCTGTACCGTAACTGAATTAAGTTTTAAGACTGTTCAGCGCATTTTTAATGAATATCGGAACATGAAGAAGGTTAGTGCGCGATGAGTACCACGGTTGTTGGCAGATACAAATAAAGAGAACCGAGTAATGGCGTCAAGGAAATTTATCAAGCGTTATCGACGGGATGTAGTGACCTTTCTTGACCACATTGTTACAGCAGATGAGACGTAGTTGTACTTGTTTGATCCGGAGACGAAGGAGCGCTCAAGACAGTGGAAGACGCCCGGATCGCCGAACCCAAAGAAGACACGAGTAACAAAGACGTGTTTCAAGCAGATGTACATCTTCTTCGCCGATCGGCATTAATGTTTCTCATGCACGCTGTTCAGAATGTGAATGCCGCCTACTATGGAAAGGTACCTGAATTTTATTATAAAATGATTTATTAAATTAAAATTTTATTTATTCTTACTTAAATACAATAAATACGTTAGATTTTTTTTAAGTTTCCGTTATGCGAAATTGTATAACCTGATAAGTGCAGTTGTTTGCTTTTAAGTCACCATGCACTAACCGGTTTCCGTTGCAGGTTTTAAGGAAAGATTTGGTGCGTGCGTATCAGAAGAAGAGGCCAGGAATGGACGTGGGTGACATAATACTCCATCACGACAACGCATCGTCCCATACAGCAGACACAACCAGGCTCGACATCGGACTTCTAGGATTCGACCTTGTTGAACATCCCCCGTATTCCCCGGACCTCGCGCCTATGGATTTTCGTGTGTTTCCTGTCGTAAAGTCGAAATTGAAGGGCACGAGGGTTGAGACATTTGAACATTTATCTAATGCAACTCAGCGTGTAGTATCACAGCTGGACGAAGAGTGGTATATTGACATGTTTCAGCAGTGGTTAGCCCGTCATCAAAAATGTATAACGTGCGGTGGAGATAATTTAGAAAAGTGACCTGAAGTTGAAGTGCGACGTCATTTATGACGTCGAGCGTCCCCGGTCGCAAGTTACAGACATTATGGTTTGAAGTCTAACTCGATTGTTCTATGTATAAAAAGTTATGAAACTTTTAGTTATTGTAGATTAAATATTCATGTTATTACCATCTTCATTTTATGCAGGTAACAGTAACCGTTTCAAAACGGTGATAGTAGTCTGGTTAATTCTGGATCACCCCTCGTATATGTGACCATCATTATATTTTAGTCATTATCATAACTGTTGAGAATTCCATAAAATGTCACTTAATTAGGTCTCTTTCCAAATACAAGTACTCGTCTTAGAGTCGACCTATTTAATTATAATTAAATTATAAATCAAGTCATGGTGATCTTTTAAAGTAATTAAGGTCGTAAACATGTAGCATTTCTTACCTGATGTGATCCGTCAATTTGAAATGTTTAATTTAATACAGGAATTAAATGTGTTTTCTGATTCTATCAACTATTATATACGCTTTTTATACAGATAGACATGCATCGAACCATCACGTAGACAATTAAATTAGTTGTAAGGAAATGATAGTTATTAAATAATAATTTAAAAAATTAAAAGTTAAAAGAAAACAAACTTGGGTTAGAGACGTTATGTCATTCTCAGTTAACGCATTCTTAACATTAGGATATTTCTGTTCTCTTCATAATAAAAAGGCGATCAAATTCATATATTGCCGAAACCTTTAGAGATTAATTAACCTTTAGAATTGCTAGTAAGTTAAAGAAAAACACATTAAAAGCTTGTCAAATTCATAATTAAATACAATAAATTTAATTATTGCGACCATGTGATAATATAGTTGTATCATATCAATCTAATCTAATTTGAAGGTGAGTGTTGCTGCCCTTTGTGCATGTATGAAGAATTCGGAGGGAATTGAAAAAAAAGTGATCTTTTTCAAAAAAGAGGTATCAGAAACAATGGTGTGATACATGAAAAGGGGTTATATGACAAGTAATATGAGTCTATCAGTGAAACTGATTATGTGATAAGACAAAACACAACAAAATACAGTTTAACTGACATAAGCAGTACCCTTCCCACCTACCCATTGTCAAATTGCGTTCATCTATCAAGTCAAGAGCTGGCAAAAGGAGTTAAATAGATGTTACCACAGTAGAATAATGTCATATACAAGATCATCTTCCCAAACTACTTCTAGAAGAGATTCTATTAATAGTTCTGTCAAAATCAGAAGAGAGGCAGAAAACCAGTGAAACGGATAAAATGCCAAAATCTAAGATAACTCCCAAATCATCCAAACCAAAAACCAAAGCAGTAGAAAAAGAAAGTCCTAGAAGCCCTAACAAAAGAGACACAGGGGATAAATCAATGAGTATGAAAGGTCTAGAAACAGAGTTTAAAGTTCAGAAAGGAAATCAAATGTCTGTTTAAATAATTTGACTTAACTATTGATAGAAACTTGGAGAAATTTGAGGAGAAGTTTTCATCTGTTCTTAAAGAATTTAAACAAAAAATGAAAACAGTAAGACAAGAATTAACTGAGACAAAATCTGAGGTTAAAGAAATCAAAACACAAATGTCAAAACTTGAGAAAAGTGTAGCATTCTATGCAGAGGAAGCTGAAGATAGGGAAACCAGATATGAAGCCAAATTAAGTAGAACACAATCACAGCTTGAGAGCTAGAACGCAAAATACTGCTTCAAGAAAAACACGACAGAAGGTACAATCTTTTGTTTTACGGTTTTCCTGAAGAGAGTGAGGAGAATCTAAGCGAAGTGATGAAAACCTTCTTCAAGGAAAAAATATGAAATTTAAGAGAACCAGGTAAAGAAAACGACATTCGCAAATCTGCACAGAATTCTAACAGAAGGCAAAGGTCCGAAACCTGTAATTGTAAAATTTATTTCTATGGCAGATAGGGGCATTGTGTTTTCAAAGGCATTCCATCCAAGTTTGCGTGATGGAAAGAAGAGAACTTTGACAGATTTACCAGTTGTAATGAAGCGAGAAAGAGATAGGTTGGCAAAAATTGCGTATGACATTAGACAAGAAGAAAAACTCAAAACTAGAATACAGGAAACAGGCTTATCTGTTTATCCGGAAGTACGCAAAGCAAAGGAAGACTTTTGGGAGAGAAGAGATGTGTGAATTTAGGTCCTGTGCTGAGTTAGTATTGCTGATTCTTTTATTTGAATAGACAAAGTATGAAATTAAGCTTTTTTCTACATATGTTTATAATTTACTGTATTGTGGCTTATGTGACTACGGTAGACCCAGATCGGAGTTCACATTCAAGAAGTCTGGTCAGGATCTAAAATAGTCGCCATATATTTAGAAAAGCCGAGTTAGCATTATGTACTCTTTTATGTGCATAATATTTAAATATGTGACTTAGGTAGACCCCGATCGGATTTCACATTCCAGAAGTCTGATCTGGATCTAAAATAGTCGCCATATATTTAGTACAGGTAAGTTTTGTTCACTCTTTATGTGCATACTATAAATTTAGCTTTTTCTACATGTGTATATAATAAATTGTACTGGCTATTAACATAGGAGACTAATGTAGACCAGATCGGCATTCAATTCCACGAAGTCTGATCTGGATCTAAACTAGTGACCATCCAATAAGCAAAGCAATTTCATTGCTTCTTATTAAACTTGTTTTAATTTACTGTATTGGCTTGTGGCTTATGTGACTTAGGTGGACCCAGATCAGAGTTCACATCCGAGAACTCTGGTCTGGATCTAAACAAGTTACCATATATTTATAAAAGTCAAGCACATGTAAGGTTTGTTCACTCTTTATGTGCATACTATAAATTTAGCTTTTTTTTACATGTGTATATAATAAATTGTACTGGCTATAAACTTAGGGGACTAATGTAGACCCAGATCGGCATTCACTTCCATGAAGTCAGATCTGGATCTAAACTAGTAACCATCCAATAAGCAAAGCAATTTTATCGCTTCTTATAAAACAGAAAATATTTAATGTGTATACAAAGTTTGTATTGGCTTGTAGCTTATGTCACTAATATGGACCCAGATCAGCATTCCCATCCAAGAAGCCTGATCTGGGTCTTAACTAGTGGACATTCATCTAAAAAAGCAATTTTATTGCTTATTATGACAAAGAAAATATTAAAAATATTATGATATGTCATGTTGTTCAATCTTTTATGTGCATAGCATTAAATTAAGCTTTCTATACATGTGTTTATTATTTAACATATCGGCGTGTGGCATATGTGGCTAATGTGGACGCAGATCAGGGTTCACATCTGAGAAGTCTGGTCCGGGTCTAAACTAGTTGACATTCAATTAGAGAAGCCGAGTTTGTGTCATTCACCCCTTTATGTGCAGTTTAATTTTAACTTTTTCTTCATGTATATAGAATTTATTGTACTGCCTTGTGGCTTATGTAACTAATGTAGACCAAGATCAGCGTTTGCATCTGAGAAATATGATCTGGGTTGAAACTAGCTGCCATCCAATTAGAAGAACAATTTCATTGTTTCTTATAAAACAGAAAAAATGAAAATATTATAGTAGGTTTAGTGTCAAGAACTGACTAAAATATAATGTTTGCACAGTCTGTCTAATAATTCACATTTTTATGTCAGACCTACAAATACAATCTTTTATAGATGGTTTTGTACTAAAAAGTTTGTTTAAAAACTATTTATCGGGATATTATATATAAATTTTCTAGATAAATGAATAACACAATTTAGATTTAAGTCAAATATTATAAATAGAAATATTTTATCATTTGGACAATACATTTATGTACTTAAATAGGCAGTAATGATAAAATTTGATAAATCGAATGAAACAATGAAATTATGAAAAACTAATATAACCAAATTTTCAGCATGTTATTACTCACAATCCATTTGTTGGGGAAAATGTGCTCAGCCATCGAATGTTAGGAACTTGTTACCAAGTACCCATTTCATGTAAGAAATGGATACGTGGTGACCACGTTCTTATTGAATCTTGCCTCTAAAGCTGACACACTTTGTTCCTAATTAATCCTTTAATGATCAGTATATAGTAAGATGATATGATGATATTATCAACAAGCATCTATTATGCAAGTAATGGGTTCTTGGTGACCGAATCTGATCCACAAATGTTTAATAGTTTATCCAGATGTTATTCTGTTTCTTTGTTTATGCAACCTTCCCGTCATTAAATGAAAACATCGTGTATACTGATTTTCTTCTGCTCCATGTTGTTCGTTTGTTTGTTCATGTTTCTCTTCTACACCATTTTGTTTAAAATCCAGATTTTATTAGTGGACTTTAATTACCTCGTGAAGTATGCTAATAGGTTTTATTCAAAACATACCAAAGTATAATTTGTCTGGCAATAGCTAATAAGATCCATGTATCTGTCATACAATCACATCCTGGATTTTTGATTACCATAAACAAATTAAGTGATTAAGGTTTCGATCTTTCCAAAAACGTTCATAATAATTTCTCTATTTTAAAACATGTGAATTTGTTTACATTTATTCCGGAACTTTAATAACCGGTGTCCATGAAAATACAACAATGTTAAAATCGACAACGGTCAGATAATGCAAATTACAAACACCGATAGACTATTACGATATGCAGTTTCAATGATAAACTGACTGGTATGATTTTGACGACTTAAATAGCTTGTTACAAAATATAGATAGTTTGTATAAACCTAATGGTATTTTAAAACTAAAACATTTTTAGAACAAAAAGGTTCACTTTTTTTCAGCCCTCTTTGGAATGTGAGATGGGCCAGTGACATATGATGTTGTTTACTGTGGGCATACCATTGCACGCAGTTTGCAGCATAATATCTTTCTTGTATATATGTTTTTGTTTCTTTTTGTTTGTTCTCTTTTACTTTGCAAACCTTCAGCATGGATGTTTTTGTCAAGCAATTTGAGTCATAGTGCCACAATTACAGTCAATCGATATGGGTGAAAATATACTGTTTTATTCACAGAATTGTCAACAGTCAAGGCATTGCAAACCCACAAAAGCGTAGAGATCTTTTTCATTATTTGCGACAGAAAAATATGATGTTATTTGTTTACAGGATATACACATTTCTCCAAAAATGTGCTCCTACGTTAAAGCAAAATGGGGAAACGAGATATATATTTTCTTAAGCAACAGTCGTGGCGTTTTAATTTTGTTTCGTGACAGTTTTGAATATAAAGTCGAAAAAGTATATACAGATAACATTAACGGTAATTATGTTATATTAGACACAATAATATGTGGCAAACAGTTAACTCTTGTGAGCATTTACGGCCCAAATGATGACAATTCTGTATTTTTTAATCTATATTAAACAGATTAAATGATATTAATAACGATTTTGTTATAATTTGCGGAGACTGGAATCTTGTAATTAATCCCGCATTAGATTATGAAAATTATTTACATGTTAATAATCCCAAATCAAGAAATGACATTTTAAATTATATAAATAGTGAAGAATACATAGATATTTGGAGAGTTATGCACGAAGAAAAGCGTCAGTACACATGGTAAAGACTTAATCCAGTTAGAAAACAATCAAGATTAGATTGTTTTCTTATAAATAGCCAAACTCAAAATCTTGTTACAGATAGCAGTATAATAACAAGTTATAGAACTGATCATTTTACTAAAAATTAAATTATCAGAAGTACATGTACAAAGGGGTCCAGGTTTCTGGAAATTTAACAATTCACTATTAAAAGACGAACTACGTTAATATTGCTAAAACACTTTAAAACAACTAAGCTTGACCAGCACCCAGTAGAACAAACTGATAATAATGAAATGAACACAAATAATAATAATATAGTGTTAAACATAAATTCCCAATTATTTTTATAAACTTTTTCAGCCGTTTTAAGAGGAGAAATTATTTCATACAGCGCTTATAAGAAAAAACAGTTTAAAAAAGCGAAAACGGAAATTGAGAAAACTATTGATATTGTAGAAAAACGTATATCGGCAAACTTCCAAAATATTGATAATAAATCAATTACAGAATTGTCAAACAAAAAAGCTGAATTAGAACATTTAAGGAAAATAACAATCGAAGGTGTATTTCTGAGATCAAAATGTCGTTATGAAGATCTAGGAGAAAAACCTAGCAGCTATTTCTTTATCCTAGAAAAGAGAAATTATTTAAATAAAACATTCTGTAAATTTAAGGATGAAACAAATAAAGAGTATACTAATGTTCAAGAAATTAAACAATATCAAATGCATTATTATAAACAACTTTATACAGAAACTTAAAATTATGATCATGATATTCCACTAGAAAATATTATTGGTGATAATCCAAAGAAATTAACCGAAATTCAAGTACAAAGTTTGGAAGGTGAAATAACTCTTAACGAATTAAATGTAGCGTTATCAAACATGAAAAACGATAAAAGTCCAGGTCTGGATGGTTAGTAGCTGATAGTACTACATGTACTAAATTTTTTTGGAATGATTTATCCACATTTCTTCTAGGTTCACTTTATTATGCCTACAGAAATGGGAAATTACCTGTTACACAAGTGCAAGCGGTTATTACGTGTTTACCAAAACCAAATAAAGATAAGATATTTTTGAAAAACTGGAGACCTATATCGCTTTTAAATGTTGTATATAAACTTGCTTCATCTGTAATTGCAAACCGTCTTAAGAAAATTTTAGATGAAATTATTCATCCCGATCAAAAAAAATTTAGAAGATTTATTGGAGAAAATTAACGCATTATTTACGATATTTTGTTTGAATCTAAACTATAAAATAAAGAGGGATTGCTAATATTCATTGATTTTAAACAAGCATTTGATTCTATATCATTGGCATTTATTTACAAAGTTCTTAATTTTTATAGGTTTGGCACATCGTTGAAGCGATGGATCAAATTATTTCAAAATGGGGCCAAAACGTGTATTTCACAAAAGGGTTATTTATCTGACTTCTACGAACTGCCACGTGGTTGCAGACAGGGCGACCCAATATCCCCGTACATTTTTATTCTCCGTGCAGAAATATTAAGTCTGATGATACGAAACAACAAAACAATAATAGGTGTTAATTTAAACAATTATGAATAAATTATGCCAATATGCCGATGATACGCAAATTTTTCTTAACGGTTCAGACATGTCACTTAGATCATGTTTATTGACAGTAGATAAATTTTATCAACTATCAGTCTTACAAATAAATGTTGAAAAAACAAAAGCTGTATGGTTTGTTTCTAGAACTAACTCGAATATTAAATTATGTAGAGATGTAGCTTTAGAATGGACGACAGGACCTATAAAAATACTTGGTGTTATTTTTTCAGCAGATGTATCAAATAAATGGGAGCAAAAATATTAATGAAATAAAAGCAAAATGTGAACTTATCATAAACATTTGGTCAAAGAGAAATTAAACATTATTTGGAAAAATCACTATTATAAGTCTCTTATTATATCAAGATTTGTTCATTTATTCATCTCTCTTCCAAATCCGCCATCAGATTTATTGACATATATTGAACAAAAAGGTTACATATTTCTATGGAATAATGGTCCCGATAAGATCAAAAGAACTCAGTCGGTACGAAATATCGATACCGGGGGTCTTGGAATGATTGATTTAAAAAAATTTCATTTATGGGTTGAAGCTGTCATGGCTTAGAAAACTAGCCGTTTCGGGGAGCGAAAGCTGGAGAGCGTTAGCACATTTTAATTCTAAAGAAATAATAACTTTGGGAGTAAATTTTACACAAGAAAAGTTAACAGAATTGCAAAATCCATTTTGGAAAAAACGTATTAGAAAGTTGGAGTTTTCTTTGCAAGAAGATTCAAATTAACGAATCGGATGCGTATAATGTTCTTTTTTCTCCGTAATATGATTATGGTATAATCACAATTTTGTAAATAAATCGATTTTTTACAAAGATTGGTACGACAAAAATATTGCTGTTTAATAGACATAATAAATGATGACGGTGAATTTTACACGTTTAATCAGTTGCAAAATATTTACAATATTAGAGGCACCTTTTCGATCATCAAAGACTATTAATGAGTATCCCAAACGAATGTAAACATAATATGAACTAAGGCACTGCCTCTCTCGGAATCGACAACCGAAAACTAAAACTAGAGTAAACAATGGCTGCTCATTAACATTCTGTTATTATCTTCTTAACGTTTTTAATGTCAGCATATTCAGTATCGCGAAATAGCACTAGTACATTCTTGCAATTTTGGGTAACTCACTGTCATCAGGTATTTTCTGTTAATGTACTTAACAATTGAAAGTTTCCAATGTTTTCTTTTAAGACAAACTCTGGCGTTTATTTTCTCAACCTTTGAAAATGGAAAAAAATCAACAAAATGGAAACCAGGTAACTTGAAATTGACAGAATGGTGGCAACATAGTAATTGTTTCAAATTTCATCATAAGTAAATGTTGAAATTCCTTTAAAGCCATTCAAATTTAATCAATTACTTACAACCGTTAGTTATTATCAAAGTAATTACAAAGTGTTAACTTTCTATCGACAAGGAGTATATAAATGGTAAACCCCCTCATTTAGACCACACTGATATTAAGACCACATTCATAGTAAGAAAACTTAGCCAGTATCCTATTTTATAGTTTTGATATACCTTCTCAAAATATAAGACCACTCACCCATAATAACCACCGTTTCCCAGTCCCAAAGGCGGTCTTAGCAGTAAGTGGTGATAATTGCCACTATAAAGGAAATTCCAATAAATCTTGGTATTGCACAAAGATTTATTTCACAAATAAAATTAAAAAAAATCGAAGTTACCTTGAACAACTGTAAAATCAGTCACATTTGAATAACAAGTCAATAATCCTATGCTATTCATTCGTAAATATACCTTTGTAAATTCAAAAAAACCATGTTTGAATTAACCCTTTCCTCTCTCTATATATATATGCAACATTTTATTGCAGATCCTGGTCAGGCAGAACATACATGCCATGTAATCAGGATCTACACTGTTTGCTTTCTGGTCAGAAATAACTTAATAAATCATTAAACAAACAGAATTATATCTTCTTAGTTCATATCTAATTAAAGTTATACTGGCATTAACCCTTTACTTGATAGATCTATACACCTTTATTGAAAATTAAACAGTGTAGAAATTGATCAGCGGGCAGAGTTGTACCATCTGATCAGGATCTACACTGTTCGCATTCTAATATATGGATTATTTCTAACCAAAATGAAAACAGTGAAGGTCCTAAGGATGATAAGACATCACAAATGTGCGAAATAATCGAGATCTACACTAGTCACACATGCAATAAAATGCATACATATGAAGTCAAGAGTTACGATAGTGATTCATATTGAACTGCATCCGAGGCCTTAGAGGCATAATTTTGTCAACAATGCTGACACATAACTACAAAAAATGTGTTCAATGCAATGCTCAAAAACATAATCCGCCTACTGAAAGCCAAAAGCGGTCTTCAGCCTTTTTTCTGTTGCCGATGACCCCTTCTGGCTTTTAATAGATGGTATGTAAAAATAACCATTAGTAAAAATATGGAAAATAAAATATTTGTCAACTGAACTCGGTACAACTTAAACAAATAATGTGTCCTAGGTATGCAATGCTCAAGAACATATGCAAAAATAACAATTTTGTCAACATTACTTACACATTACTCGTACAAAAATGCATCCAAGAACATATGCAAAGTTAACAGCTTTGTCAACATTACTGACACATAACTCATATAAAAAATGTGTACGAGGGATGCAATACTTAACAGCATATGTAAAATTAACAATTTTGTCTTCATTAATCTCACATACATGTAACTCATACCAAAAACACATCCTATGGATGTAATGGTCAAGAACATATGTAAAAGTAACAATTTTGTCTACATTACTCATAGCAAAAATGCATTCTATAGATGCAATGCTGTCTGATCAGGATCTAAACTGTTCGCTTTTTTATTCATTAGGTTATTTCTGACCAAAATGCGACCAGTGCAGATCCTGATCAGATGACACTGATGTGCCGGCTGATCTGGATCTACACTGGTCGATTATGGGTATTTATGGAGGAGAGGGTTAAACAGTGAAATACCTTTTTTTTACATTTTCACAAATTTGTTTTCTATCTGTTAAGAAGCATTTAACTGATACCCCTCTTTCTGTACCAATCAGAAGGTACATAGTGAGCATGTGATTTTTTGTAGTATTTCCAATTGTCATTTTATTCTACTCTTCCACACACACACATTCTTGGAGTCTGATTTCATTTTTAATATCTTTCAGAGCATTACAAGTTTTCCAATTAAACTTAAACAAAGCATTATGTTTGCATGTTTCAGAGTAAGTTTTTAAATATATATGTGTAGACAGTTTGTGGTTCAATCTATCAGTCTGTGGTGCTATGTTGTCCAACAATTGCAGTGGAAGATCTGGTCACATAAAAACAATTTAACAGCAAAATAATGGGAATCCTGGGCTAGAAATCAAATCCTTCAAAGAAGACCTTGGATGTTCATCAACAACTTAATGTTTTCAAACACAGCTCTTTCCAACCACTTATGAGAATTAATGATACATTACCCATTAATTCATTTAGTTTTTGCAGATTTCCCACGTTGACAGAGAAAACTATCAAAATATAAATGCTTTGTATGTTCCAACTTGTGATGAAGAATTCAAATACAGTGGAGGCGTGTCAAATCATGCCGCAGACAGCTGAAGTTGATGTGATGAGCCGATTGTTTAAGAGAGTGACCACTCCCCTGTTTTGTTATGCCTAATTATATAATAAAACATAATATACTATACTACAATATAATATTATATAATATAATATTACGAAGACCAACAAAATATCTTCACATAAAAAACTAAGTAATGCTTATGCTTAATTTGTTTTTTTATTCATCAAACTAACAGTATACTACATAATGTTTACAGTTATTTCCCGGTACACCACACCTCTGTTTTGTTATTATTAATAATATAATTATATAGTATTATATGAAGACCGGTAAAATATCTTCACATACTTTGTTCAGAAAACAAATAATTATTTTTTTATCCTGCATAGCATATTCAAAACACAAACACGGGCACACTTTGTTTGATTTCTTTTATTTCCCTCATTCAGTTTTAAACGGCACATAATTTTGTTAAGAATCTCAAAACCACTAGTTTACTTGCGTTAAGGCACTTAGTCTATCAATTTACATAACTTCAATGGAATATCGACTCAATATTGTTCTAGAATATTCTGTCAGGTTTTGACTTTAAATAATTGGCATAAATGTTTTGTAAATATTTAAACAATCACCAATCTACACAATAGAAAGTCGGCTTGATGTAATTATATTATTCGAAATTAAAAACAACATGGCCGACGATAACTGGTGGGAGGCTATATTGGGGATTAAAAGCACGTGCAATAATATAGTTGGCCGATCCATGTTATGGACCTATACATGCATCAACGGCAAATTATCCAATCAGATTGAAGTAAATTTCTTCGCACTGTAATAATAACTTTTAATTTGCATGGAACAATTGCCGGAAATTAATTGATAATAGCTCTACTAAAAGTAGTCACCAGTATTTCTGAAGCAAATACAAAGAAGAAAAAAGTAATATATGCATATCAGGAATCGCCACACTCACAAAACACAGCCGCCCCACGCAGCGAAAAAGAAGAGAGGAAGAGAGAGAGCATGTTTGTTATAAGTATGTCAATTCAAATAGGACGCCACAAACAACAAACGAAAAAGAGAACCTTTGGGGATACCGCCTTGTAACGGTAAGTGGCAAAACAAATTGCCACTGGGGGTTTAAACAAGGTTCTAGGGTGCACCAACCTCAAACTTGCCCCAACAGGTTCTCGTATCACAAAACAAGTACAAGTTGTATTGGTGAAATAACTCCAACCCAATTATCGGCTCAACAATGTTGCATGCAAAAGCACACAAACATATAAAACAGAAGAAGCTAATAGCATTGCAAAGCCAAAGGGCGGGTTCTCAAAGTCATTTAAGAAATATAGTACAGTGTTATTAAAACTTAATACCGCTAAACCCATAACACATCTATTCGCAGAATTTTAATAAGTGCATGCTGTTCACACTTAAAAGTTTACGAATTTCTACAAATGTATAAACGAGTTTAAATACGATGAATCCTTACATGTAGCTATCAATTATGTCTACTGAATACAAAATTAAAGATTATTTATCAGTTATTGATACGCAGACAAGTTTGAAGAATTTTATTCACGATGAAAGTAGTAAAACGCTGCAACACATAAAGCGGATGAATACAACCGGTCTCTTGATACAGAGTATTTTTTTGCAAAAAGTGAGTTTGATACTTATATATTTATGTCAAACCATTTGCATTGGTTCTTGAAAAAAATATTTTATTCCTGTCATCGTGTTCTTGAAGCAAGTTTGTAATTATTCTATAGTTTAGATTAAATGTTAGGGGGCGACATTTTACAGCCTACACAAGGAGCAAACAATGGTAGCGTGGTATTAGAATAGACGAAAAAGAAATTTGAAAGCCACGAAACACGAAAACTATCAAAATAGGGCAGGCTCTGTTTGTAGTTCAATGAGAGATTTTAACTGTATAGCTATACTCGTACGTTATAACTTAGTATACTTTTGCACGATAATTTTCGTCGTATACACCTGTTGCATTATTAAGTAAGAATATAAACTTGTGAATATATAAATAGAAAAAGTACTTCATATGTCAAATAATACTTCAACCTATGTCTGGGACACTATCAGAAATGAAACTCATAAAAATTTTCTGTTTGCCAAACAAAGGTAGTATCCAAGATATACAAATAACATATGATAATGAAATAGAATTCCCTGAGGATTGGTAAGACGTGATTTTCGAATAAATTATAGAATGATATATATATGCACGATTAAGGGGTAACCCTTCGTCTGTCACTAATTGGAATCACTAGAATGATAATACTACATAAATTTAACATTAATTTCACGAGGCTCTAAACTGGTCTCAGGACAATCTAAAATCAGCTTAATTCTCTTGTTACATCTTGAAAGGAAATCAAGAGTTATTACTGTGCACATGTTTCTTACCACATGGCTACTGACATTCACAGAAACCCAGAATGCAGCTTTTATATGATTTCTGAAGACGTAAAATCAAGATTTTTTAAATATCTTGACCATTTCTACATGGAATGAGACCAAGTGTCTGGTCAAATGTATGAATGCCAATTAAAGATTGAATCGATATTTGATGATTTCATTTGGGTAAAGGAAACAATGGGATTGTTTAAAGTGTGTGAAGGCCGAAGTTTACTTTCAAACATTAAACTGGTTTTCATACCCAGATGAACACCATCAAATATCGATTCAATCCTTATTTTTACACACACAGTAATACGTGTTCTCATCAAAACCAAATTTATGAGAAATAGATGACAACTTTGAAGACCCTCGAACACGACAAATATTAAAATATTGCAAGCTCGGTTTGATTGAGCCTCTTCATGGGCAGTAATGGAAATGCTTATTACTACCCACGCCGCCTAGCCCCGGGTTGAGCGCAACTCAATATTTACACCAATAAACAGTACAATTTTGATCCATTCCAAACGATGGTATGCATATGGCGGTGAACATGGAACCTTCAATGCGGTATTTTCACATTAGTACCATTCCATGTTCAGCGGCGTATGGTCCCAATGCAATATTGCGGCTTGTTGAAATGGCTGTTAGAAAGGCCATGTGAATAGCGTCAAGCTTTTTTTCGCAGTAACGCTTGACAAAACGCACGTGCTCATCTATGCCATTTTCAATACATTCATGTAGACACCGACATAAAGTTCCATTAAACCGTGCAAAGAACTTTTATCAAGTAAGTTACTTAGATATCGCAGTTACAGAAGCTTAAACTCAAAATAGTTTTCGGACGATGCTTAAACACACTGGTTTTAAATTATGTAAACAAAAGAAAGGGGATGCAATGAAGGTTAAATTTACTACAATTTTTCACAAAACGTCGGAATTCACATGTGTAAGTGCCCCTTTGGTGCAGAGGTGTAGCGGGTCACGCAAGGAGCTCAACAAAAATATTAAATATAAAAGGAATTGCAAAAATAGTAATAAAACAACTCTAGAAATAAAACAATATCATATGAACCAAATTAAAATTATAAAAAGAAAATGAAAGACAAAGATAAAAAGTTACTATTATATGATTCGAACTTGCAATGTTTCTCATCATAGTCCGAGATCCTTATCCACTGAGCTATTACGCCGTGACTACTAGATGCTGCTTTGAATAGGTTTAAATGTCATATAAGTTAAGTAATTTGAACGGTAACAGTAAATTTACGCACTTTACCTATTTAGGATTATAACAGTGAACTTGTCCGAAAGGTCACAGCTCAGGGGTCAAAATCGAACTATACACAGTTCACTACATTGTGAGTTGCCTTTACTGTAGTCACCCTTCTTAAACAAATACGCCACACTGCAAACCTTCGGGAATAATTATGATTCGTTAGATGAATAAGACTTCATCGCAAAACGGAAGTTGGAGTTTTAAATATTACCTCTATATCAAATAAAATGACATTATGTCGGTCAAAATGTATGAACACTTTTACTAGATTTACCTAAGTTGACATGTAGGGTCGACTTGCAGATTTGAAAAGAAATGTATTTAGTTATAAGTATTCCTGACAATAACACTTACTACAAAGACCAATCTGATTAATTGTCATTTTGTGAACATTTTAACGTTGGAAGCCGCTTAACCGGTCTAGCAATTAACATGTATATATGACAAAGAGATGCTAACTTCTATTTTCTTACGCTTGAAGAGAAAATAATAAAAAATGTTCAAGTCTGGAGATTTTGTTCCAGACGTTATGTAGGCATTTATCGGATGTACTTTAAGGTTTTGCGCAGTGAGCTCGTAAAGCATGTCGTAAAAACATGTCTCGACCATCCATGCTTATATTCAAGCATAACCTTGAACTTATCTTCACTTGCAAGATATACATGTAATCAACACGTTAAATCTGATTGTACTGATACTGCTACCTGATAGACGAAGTTAAGAATACTGTATATTATATATTTTAATTAATATATACTGAAAGACATTAAAAACGCATCAACAATTTTTCAAGGATTTTTTTTTACGTGGTCAGTATGAACAAAATCACCCTTTTAGGTAATATAAATATTTTAAGCAACAATTTGTCATTGCAAACAAAACTGCAATTGGTTCACATGATATTCCACACAGCATGCCCGACTCACCCGAAATTATTTAATAAACCAGGGGACCAGGAGATTGACGTTCTCGAGTGGCCTGTGTCTCCCGGTATGAACTGCATGGAACACATGTAGGATAAGCTCCGACCCAGACTTCGACGACGTCCCCAACAACCACGGAACGTCCGCGAGCTTGGCCCTTGCACTGCATCAGGAATGACAGAATTATTCCCATGGCAACCATCCGACGCTTAGACTAGTGAGGTCGATGCCACGGTGCCATCAAGCCCAAATCCCTAATACTGGGGTCCATAACCGCTATTGAAAACAGAAAACACCAAATCCGGACACTACATGTGTTTGACGTACCCTTCCAAAGAATATCAAAATCATTTTTGTCATTACCAATAAAATATTGAGAGGTATTGAAATTGGTACCGATGCATAATAATGATCAAATCTTACATCACAGTGTGGAAATTAAGTGAAATATTTCAGTGATTCGTTTCTAAAGTCCCTCAGTATATATATAATACAAGTACATGTTGGGTATACTTGTGAAATAAATGAGCCAGCCTCTGACAAAATGACCTTTATCACATCTTTAAAATTGTTGGGTGAGTAATCCCCGATATTCTTACTATCATCAAATGCTTATTAATTTTTATTTGAATTATACCTATTTTCATTACTGAAATAAAGTTTTATCTTGATGAGCAGTTAGCAAGTTTGAGTTTCAACATATAACTAATAAAATATTTACTGTTAAGGGAAGTACAACAAAGCATTTTATTGTAGCTAAAGAGTCATATTGTCGGAGACTGGAATGCTATGCATTGAATCTTCGATCCATGGACCCTTAAATATAACAGATGTTAGATCTTTATAAGTTCGTATCCCATCAAAATACTTTGATTACAACTAAATTATTGACACATATGTCGACTAATGACAATCAACCATTATAATGTAATTTAATTTCAATGTTGTTTATCTGTAAGTCTTGACATGTATTATCATCGTTCTTTCTAAATGAAACAATTGAAAAAAAACAACAACTGAATTTAAATAAAGAGGAAGCAAACATGCTCTTGGGTGGCGTAATGCACACAATTTGAAGAAGTTTTTCTTAGAGGGCTGTTTTGTTTTGTTGTTTTTGTCAACATTTCTAGCCGCAGGCACACATAGAAACATTAAATGAAAATGACATTATTTCGACGAATCGCCCCACAAAGATAATGATCCTGACAGCATTGTTTTGTGTGTTAAAAACTTTCAACTATAAAAAAAGATAACTTAACTATTGACATCCATTTACGCGACCAGGAAATTCAAGGTTACCCACACTTTTACCAATATCGTATTTTGTTTACATCTGTAAGTCATATCGACAGAGCATATCGTTGCCATTTTACAGATTTGGAGCACCTACGGAAACCACTTTCAGTCAAGACGAATACATGCTTCAACTCATTTTCGAGGATTTTGACAATCAACAGCAACAGCGGCAGATTGGCTGGATTCTGAATGAAGCCTATACATCGAATGATAGTATCTAGACGTAGTATCAGATTTGTTGTCATGGTCCATATTGCGTTTGAAGTGCAAATTAAAATCAAAATTTAATAATGCAGTTAAAGACATATACTGATAACAAACTACAAATACTGATTTTGCACTGATAACAAGTATTTTTTATATTTAAACCTTCTTGATTTCTATATGGCTAGACATTTGTTTGTTTGTTTGTTTGTTTGTTTGGGGTTTAACGCCTGGTTTCAACACTTTTCTGGGTTATATCCCGGCGGTCAGTCCACCTAACCGGTGTTCCTGGGTCTCTAACCAGTACTAACCATTTCTCCGCAAGCGACTGACTGCTTCCTTACTTGAATCAGAGGTGAGGGACAAATGACTCTCAGACGCAATGTCCGAGTTCAATTGTCACGGAGAAATTTTTCCCGCCTCGGCTGGGGATCGAACTCACGACTCCTGGATTGACAGTCCGATGCTCTATCCACTGAGCTAGCCGGGCGGGCATATGGCTAGACATAGACCTTGGACTGAAAATAAAGGGTCTCAGACCATCTGATTGGTTCGTTAAATAAGTAAATAGGAACAATATAGCAAGTGAAAAAACCCGTTCTGGTCTGGCAGAAAAGGAAACATATTTGTGCTGTTTCTGTTAAACATTCAGCTAGAGCGACGGTAAACTTGAGCGAGGGAACACGAACTAGAAAAGCTGAAAAGTAGTTATAACTTAACAAGGACGTTATACTTTTATCGGGTAGTAGAACATTACTAAAGTATTAAACCTTTCATCATGCTGGCAAAAGATGTATTCAACTTTGTTGTGCTGTTTCTGTTTGATGTTTTACAACAGGAAATTGGGGCTTTTCAAAAGTTCAAGCTTGTAAACGAGGCAATGTGGATTCAGCCAGAAATAACGGTGCAAAGGTAGTCAATTCAGCCATGGTGTGCTGGTTTCTTTGTTACGAAGCCCCATTCTGCTCTGTAGCGAGCTATTCTAAGAAGGAAAGTATCTGCAGGCTAAGTTCATCAAAATTTGTGGAATGAGTTAACGATTTCTACCAAAGTTAAATGGCATATCAACTACGTATTCTACAGTAAGAAAGCTCATTTCATACGACATTGTGAAAGGTACTGCCAATGCTACATTGACTGAATAATACGCCTTAGGAATTAAAATGCATACCGTATGACCAATCACAAAATTTAGTTTTGAAAAAAAATGAAACATATAATCAAGTCATGTACATATATCCTCTAAAATTTAGCTGAAATAATGTCAGTCTTCCGGTGTCATTTTAAAGGCTTTCTTTAGCAACCACATGCCGTTTAGTCAAGAAGCTTCTCAAATGGATGTGTGGATAATTGGAGCATGTACTTGTTTTGTGATACTGTTGGGGTAAGTGTGAGGTTGGTGCACCCTAGAACCCTAGAACCTGGTTTAAACCCCAGTGGCAATTTGTTTTGCCACTGACCGTTCCAAGGCGTTATCCCCAAAGGTTATCTTTTTTGTTAGTTGTTTGTGGCGTCCTATTTGAATTGACATGTTATAACAAACATGCTCTCTCTCTTCCTCTCTTCTTTTTCGCTGCGTGGGGAGGCTGTGTTTTGTGAGTGTGGCGATTCCTAATATGCATATATTGCTTTTGTGTTCATTACAGAATATTTAGTTGCACAATCTAAATGTAATCATTAATTTTAATGCATTTAGTAGATATTTGCCGGATAATTGTAAATTCGTTGTGATATTAAAAAAATCTTTAAAGTTTTCATATTTGTTCTTGACTATTTGGCGGTTGTTCTAAACAACATTATAAAACCTAGGCTCGATTACAGCTGTAATTTTAATAAATAAATCTATCACTGTATGATACATGATTAAAATGGTCAGACACTGATTTCATCATCATCATGTTCTCCTTGACACAAACGCAACTTCTCGGGTGATCAAGATCTCCAACATAAGCGATTAAAAATTGGCGAATTGGCGCTTGTGTATCATTTCGTAAAACTTTCTAAATTTGTAAACGGTTATTCCATGTTGGCTTAGTATGGTTTATTCTTAACCGAATTGTGTGACAAATAATGAATGCAAACAATCTTTACAGCAGTTTTATAAATGTGCATTGTTTTTAAATCAAATATTTGGTTCTTTTGGACTCACAATTTTACGATACAGTAACATAGTTTAATTATTGAACTCATTTATCTACAGGGATTACCCCCGGTTCGGTTTGATCGAGCCTGTTCATGGGCAGTAATTGAAATGCATGTTGCAACGCTTATCCCCGGGTTTAGAGCAACTCAATATTAACACTAGTTAACATCAATTTTGTTTCATCCCCAACGAAATGAATATAGACTAAGTGATAAAGGGGTATTTAAAAGCCATCTGTTACAGCAAGAAAACTCCCATGTTTTGCGGGAAGATAAAAAAGCTTTGTTGTACGTTTTGATACGCCATCAACCCGAGGCAAATCCAGCCTCCTGGACTGAATCGAATAGTTGAATAAATAACGGTTACCGTTTTTCGATATTATTTGCATGTACATGTGCATTCCCATCAATTGTTAAATTGATTCCATTGTGTTAAAATATTTAGAAAAAGGCGGATAAATCCCTATAAAATACCTTAAGTGCGTGAAAATAAACTTTATTGATTTGCCACGATTTGCGATTTAAAATTGCTTTTGATTCTGAAGGACGAAGATAAAAATGACAGCAACTTTTGTTTACATTTGCGTTTATATATAAACATATTTACGTCTTTAAATTGAAGGCTGTATATTCTTATTTATTTCCAGGTTCGGTTTACGCGATAAACAATGAACAGAAATCATGGGATGACGCTAAGGTAATAATCTGTTTATAAATATTATTACCTGTAAGTTATTATTGTACAGTCAAACCTATTTTGTACCGTCTACATATCGTAACATTCCGAACAACTTTCATATGCAATAACATTACAATTTGAGATTATGAATCAGACAGTTAAGTTCAGTTGAACCTGCTTTAGCAACCACCTGCATTTTGCAACCATTTTTCTTTAACAGCCAATTTGAATAAACTGACAAACTGTTTGAATTTGTCCTTGTCTTAAACAGTCACCTATGATAATCAGCTACATTTTGTCATACCATTGGGTGTCTGGTGCATACCGGTTTGACTGTTTGTCGTTTGGTTCACTGATCACAATTGAATTTAACTGCAATAGGAAAAATTATCAATATTTCCATAGATGACTGGTGTTGAGCTAATACATTCTGTTTTAGTTAAGCTGTGAGGCAAAAGGTTGGCACCTTGCAGACATAAAGTCGCTTGATGAACAAACGTTATTACAAAACGCTGTACCCGAACTGATTGGATCTTATGAAGGTACGATCATGTATTTTTCTCAAATGTTGGGTATTTTGTATACATTTAAGTAATCACCACAATAGGTGTTCTAAAGGTTCGTGTCGCGGCTGTAAAAATGTTTCCCCGTACTTCAGTTGTAGTTGTCAGTTTCAGTTACCACATTTGAATTTCAAATCATGCAGAATTTCTATCGGGGTATATGGCAATATACGTATAAGTTATAAGCATACTTGAACAATTATTTATTCTGGGGATACGAATAGTATTAACTGTGACTTTCTCTTGCATTCAATTTGTTGACTTGGCGCTGCCGCCATATTTGTATGGCTTTTGGGTAATCTTTATATTGAACTCATTCGTTCAAACGGCGAGGTGCTTAAACAATATAAAAAATGCTTAAACAAAATATAAGGAGTATCCTGCAAGTGGTTACAAGTAGTATATATAAATCTATAAACTCATGGGGTCCATTCGTCGAGTTGACAATGCTTTTAAAAAGCTGTAACACATGTCATCTTATTGGTACCGCTGATGGTGGTAAGTACATGCAGCCTAACGAATACTGTAAAGTATCTGCTTCATCTACATTAAGTCGATCTCGCACAAAATGTTGGATCTGATTGGTACTGCTGTCTGTGAGTAAAACATGCTGTAACAAGTGGCATTCATCAATGACCGAAGACAGCTTTTCTCTTGACCAGTGTTTGGTATTTGCAAAACCATTTTTGTTTGTTTGTTTAGATGGTATCTGGATCGGAGCATCAAAACAAAATGACACGTTTGTGTGGAACGACGGTTCAGCGATTGATGGCTTCTCCTGCTGGCTTCCAGCTCGTCCGGAAGTTAGTGATAATAAGAATTGTGTTGACGTTAGGCCAGGAAAATGGGGATACGGTTGGGACCACCTCCCGTGCGGTTGGGAGCGTTGTAGTATTTGTGAACTGTCATAAAGACGATTCAGACATACTTATTCACCTGGAAAACATTGCCCAGACGTGTATCCGTCAATGGTGGCATGCTAAATGTGTGACCTGAAGTTTTATAACAAGACATAAAACTTAACGTGTTGTCATTCTGTTTTCTTGTTAAGAGGGAACCCAATTCATAAATTGTTTCTAGATACGAATATTCATAAATTAGTTAATGAAATATATTAAATTTTGCATCAATAATGATATCTACATCAACTGTTTAATGACCGAAAAATTTAAGTGACACACGTCGTTATTCAAACTGAATGATAAGAACATTATTACATTACAGAAATACACATCGCGTGTATATATTAGCAAAACGTTTTCCTAGAACAATAATTCGGGACACACACTGTTTACCGAGAATGTAGTTTTTCAAAGAGTATATAAATGACTTTTGTCAAAGAGTACATACATGACTTTTTATGTTATTTGCATTGCGACACATTTGTTTTCAATCTTCAAGTGTGCAACACATTTCTTTTTCAATCTTTAAGTGCAATGGAGTTGCCACATGGAAACGTGTTATCTTAAAAATCTAGTCAGTTTTCATATAAAGTACTTTGATAATACACAACACTTTTTTGCAAACTGTTTGCAAATTGAACATAATTGTTTATTTCAGATTCAAACATGTACATATTACCAAATGCATAAAATGTGCACCAAAATCATTTCAATTATGATCTAAAAGGTGCTTCATGAAAACGTTTCAATTATTTTTTTTGTATTTTTGGCCTTTGTTAAACTGTGTGAAAGTCAGATTGAACAACATTAATGCAGGTTATATCATTAGACAAGTTACTGCTATGTGTGTGGGATGGCTCTCCGACCCCTACACTGTTTTTGTCAGGAATTATAAAAATACTTTGTTAATTGGCCAACTACTGTTAATACAAAACCCATGCGAAACTGTGTCTTCTGGGAAAATAACATTATTACAGGGAATGAGGTCAAAAAGTCATAAAAATAATGTAGAATCTACAGCTTAATCAAATTAAAGAAAATGGTATATTAATTATATTAGGTAAAAAACTAAAATTAACATTTTTGTCTAAACAAACGACATCTGAAAATGCTAAAATGTCGGTGGAGACACTTGTGTTTCTAAATACATGGGTCATGTGGGGAGCGACACGGGAAAGGGTGTCTTCAACCATCTTTTTGACATTTTAGTTGTGATTATTTTTGAAAAAAACAACAACTTACAATTATCTATTGCTTTCTCATACCAAGTAGGAAGTTTCATTAAACATTTGACTTTATTTTAAAATTTGATCGCAAACTGCGTATTTACCAATGTAGTCTCCTCAACTTGTTGGCGTCTTTTCAAAACATGACGTCATAAGTCAGAAGGTAATTTTTCCCGAGAGGCGCCCTGTATAATGAATCAATGAGAATGAGTACATGTGTCAGACGTTTTTGTATTTGAACAAATCTTCAGAGAAGCATTAATAACAACAACACTAATGTTGCTTGTTTTCGGCCACTTGCAGAACCACCTGTCTAAATGTTGTTCTACACAACCTCTTACATAATATTTTTGTTGTACAAATAAAAAATATAACAACACGTCTTTCTTTATAATTTTGACATGGTAGCTGTTTCTGTTGCGAACAGAATGGACAAGTACTAATATATCATGTTTGTATACTCAGCACAATTAATATAACAAGTATCCACTTTCCTAACAGAACATATGATGTCACAACTTTATGATAGTCTTCCCCTTTCTTTTTATAGCGGTATCATAAAGAAGTGAATCCATCACATTTATTAGAATTAAATCAGTTTCACCAGTTCTTGTGATCAATTAAATCACAAAAATTAGTAGTAAAAAGACTAGTCCTCGATAAACAACGCTAGAAATTCCAATCATTTGCCATTACCTCCCTTTTAATTCAAAAGATAGCGATTTTAATTCATTTATCAATTGTTATTCGTTTACAGCTGTTCAGGTATTGTTGTGGAAGATTTTGTTCATGGGCAATTTAACTTATACACAACTGGCATTTACTAAATAAATCAAAAACCATGCAAAACGTTACTTATTAAATGAAAATATCTTAATGAGAATATACTAAACAAAAAGGGAAACTTACCAGTTTTTATATTCAAAATTTGTGTTCAGTTATGCTATATTTATTTTTCATTTACGTTGTGGTATCTGCACATATCTGAACAGTTGATAAAGCGGAAGAACGTTGTCATGTTTTTAGAGGTCAATGTTATCTTCATTTTCCAAAACAATGTTGAGATCAATAATTTTTAACATAAAAGTCCCAAACAGATGGTTAGACCGTGAAATTTAGACGACTATGGCATGTACAGAAGAAAGAATACAACATTTAAATCCATTTGATGCAAAGAAATGTTAAATATCTGTATTCGCTAATTACGTCCTTTTAATTTAAAAAAGGACACAATCTAACGCTTAATTTTCCACAACCACATATTCTTTCTTCTTGTTTCTTTTTTAAAGCAATAGATACTGAACCGACGACATACATGTATAAGTGATCAAATTCCTCCAGAATTTGCGTTCACTGTCATCATTAATGTTATAGGAGATTGCCATGTTATTATTGTCCAGTTTTCATTTTGGCTCAGTACATTGTATATACGCATCAAACGTACATACTTGTTATTTTGTTCAGAATTAATCATTACAATATACCGGTATACTCAAAGAATAAAAACACTATGGGGAATCACATGATCAAAATAATCTCTAAACAAATGTAAAACAATGAAAAATGAAGTATATTTTGCCCATGCATGGTTTGTGTGAAGCTTTATTATGTAGCCTATCATATGCCTACTGGAAGGTATAATTATACTGACAATATTTCGCTCATGACCTCTTCCTCATAATTCAGAACACCCAAACACTATAAAACATGGCACTGCAGAGGTAATCTGGTAAAATTCTAAACAAAACACTTGTTAGCAGTTGTAGTATAAAACATATAGTCTGTGGTCATATGATAGTACATTTATAAATTCTATTTGTGCAACTCAGAAATGAAAACTTCACAAAATTCAAAATTTCCCTATAGCTTAGAGATTATTTTGATCATGTGATTCCCCACAGTGAAAAAAAGGGGTAAATTTAAAAATTGTTTCAAGTTTTTTTCCCGATTTACGCTATCCCCAGGAGACCTCGTTAAGGTAATCCAATTATGCGACTTATGAAACACTGCCGCGTCCATTGTAGCTTTAGGGAGTTTTATTGTTATAGATCAAAGCGTTCGCAAGGTATTGCAAATAATGTCACCTTGAGAGTCTTTATCCTGTGAGTATACAAATACGATTGTTAGCATCGTAACGTTATTTTGTTACACATTAAGTCTCGACACTTAATTATAAAATCAAATCCGCTAACATTCAGATTTACTGTACTGTATTCTCTACAACCAGGCAACGTGCTGGCAGAGCCAGAGCTATCTTAGGAAGCATGCAGGGAAAGTGAAAAAGCGCAAGTTGTTTCTAGCAAGAATGGTGTGGACATATAACACATAATATTCTTTAATGTTGTGACAATATATCAATTACGAAGGATTGATAAATATTCGTTTAATACATCTGTTTTATAAATAATTAAATTACTGTTTGTTGTTTTTTTTTTAATTTCGTGCGTAATTGTAAATTAATATTAAATTGAATTAAATGATTTAAATGTAACATAAAAGTGAAATATGCATATCAAGAATTGCCACCTCCAGAAGGTATAGCCTCCCCACAAAGCTTACAAGTAGAGACTTTATATTTGGCTCGCCACGAAAACAAGTTGTCTTCTGTCATTTTTTGACCTTTTATTTGCAACTATTTTTGTTTTAAAACTTACGTGTGCATAATGCTATCTTTAATTAACTTAAATGTGATTTTGTTACACATTTTTACAAACAAAACAATATTTTTACCGCGTAATAAAATAAGTATGATGCACTACAAGGGATATTGGGTGCGGAAAAATCAGCGTTCGGTCATAATTTTTGACATTGAAGTTGTTACTATATTTAGAAGAAGAAAAAACAATTATCTATTACTTTCTTATAAAAATAGGTTGATGTTATAACACAGTTTACTTTATAATTCACCACTCGTGAAAATACAAATTCCGGGGCTCAATCGGTGAAATATATTTCTATCTTCCACTGTTAAAAACAAATATCATTTATAGCATGTTTCAAATTCGTTCAACATATGACAAAGACATTAATGGGAATGGGACTCTGAAAACCACCGCGGTGTTTTCAGATATTAAAACACCATTTCATGATCAGTGGTGTGTGGTTTCCAGAAAAGAAGAGATAGATATCGGTATATCATGCATTGGATTTCAGGTCCATGACACTAATTAGAACTTTTTTAATTAATTTCACACTAACGTTCCCAATCAGTGAGAGATGAAGAGTTTTCGCAAAATCTTGCTTATCTGTTATATGTATTGCGAAATTCCCGTCTTATCAATCCTACGGGAATTGTATTTCATTACCATATCTGCTTTGTTTTATTTCGGGTACTAGTTTTGTCGTCAAACCATACAATTATTCATGAGTTTTACGTTTGAAAAAAAAACCAGACGTGCCATAGAGTGATGTTTTAGAATTTATATCTTTTCATTTAAAATAAGTATTCAGAAGTCCACATTCTATCTGAATATTGCATAAGGCGTTTAACTATGACACGCACCATGCTTAAATTTACTTAATTATTAATTTTAGTTTCCCACTTATATAATATAATTATAATATACTCAACAAAAATAAAAAGTAACCACTTTCCTATCTTAAATTTTGTAAAATTTGAAAAAGAAAACTGAGAATTCTGTATCTGAACAACTTTGCATTTCTGTTATCATTGCGAAGAGAAAAAGTTTTCTTGAAAATCTGCAGCCACAATTTAGTTGTCTTTCCCTTTGTTGTAATGACGGTTCCAGGAAAAAGACAGTGATTCTTTAAAGTATTCACATTGGTATGAAATCAATCTTTTCACCTCTTGTGATCAATAAAATCACAAAATATTCATCAATAAAAGAACTAGTCCTCGATAACTACGCTAGAAATTCCAACCATTTTTAATTACCTCCCTTTAAATTGAATATGTAGTGTTTTGTAATCCATTAATAATTGCTATCCGACTGGCCGTTGCTTAGGTCTTGCTGTGAAATATAATGTTTATGAACAATTCAAATTAAAAACAACTGACAACCAATTAAACACCATTCAAAGTGTTCCTGATTAAATGAAAATATGTTAATGAGAATCTATTCATAAAAAGTGGATAATTTTTATTTTTGTTCAGTATATAATAATAATTAACATAATTATTCTTTACACAATGTAACCTTCCAGTGATGAAATTACCATGTATTGTTCAAGTTTTTCTTTCGATCGATAAGCGGTAGTTTGAATCGTATAAATGTTATTTATTTTTAGAAAATGCGAAAAGTTAGTTCTTTTACGTTGTTTTTAAAAATCCTTTTTTTATATTTATTATTAAACTTTCGGGTTTTGCTGACTCAGAAAATAATGTAAAACAGGATTAAGTAAACGCGGTGTATAGACGAAAAACCTGTTGGATTAACGCCTTTAAACGGTCAGTTGCAACCAAATCAGCCGCCTTGCACCTTTCTGGACAAACTCCCCATGGTAATTAAATATTGCTGCCGATAAAAGATAAACCCACTGAGCACCCTGGGCCGGACTGCGGACTCTATGGATTTCGTTAACATTAAATTGTTAATATCTGACGTGGAAGCTCCTACTTCCAATGAAAAACAAATCCTTCTTAAAGTAACTTAAACTTTAAGTAAAAATGATGGAAATATTACCTCTGTTACTGACCTCAACCAAAACATCTTGGCAAATGTTGCAACTGAAGCAATACCGCTATAAAATCGATGTAAATATTTTTGTTATCAGTTTTTAATAGGTTGGATATCATGTAATATAAATGAATTTGTTCTGGAAACAGATGAATTGTTCTGATAAGTGCGACGTTTTAGTTTAAAGTTGAGCCTCTGGATGGCAAACATGAGTGAGGATACAATAACCGAGCAAATAACTCACCCATTTCCGATAAAAAAAATAAAATTGTTGTATAAACTGTTAAGTATAAAATTAATACAAAGTTGCAAAGTGGTGATATATATTGAATTTAGCATTGGTTGGTCAACTTAGACATTTATTAATAAGCATTTAGCATAACGCACGTGTTCAAAAGCTACAGTACAGTGACTGTAATTGTAGTGTAATTTAAGGTAACAAACGAAACGGAAGATACATGGTATACGGACGCACGATATACGATAGACGCACGCTTGATTCGCGATAGACGAACGCACTATACACGATAGACGCATGATACACGATACTGGCGATTTATATAATGTGTGTAAGAGATTTCTAAAAAAAAATGAAAATGCTATCGAAATATAAGCTGAATGGTTAAAATAAAACCATAAAAAATTGCACGAAAAAATTAAAAGACGCACGATGCACGATGCACGGTATAAGGACTCACGATACACGTTAGACGGAAGCTAGATTCACGCTAGACGGACGCACGATACACGTTAGACAGTCGCCCGATAGACGCAAAGTTTGTAACCTTTACCTTTCACAGCACTGTATGCATTCAATCAGCATCTAACCAGCAGATAAACATAAGTAACAGTGACTGAGAAAATCTGAGAAATGTGCAACAAAATTATTGCAATTTAATAAAAGACAATAATGTTCAAATTTACAAAATTTTAAGTGCTCGAAAAAAACATTGATGTGCTTTTTAAAGCGCTTTCATACTGATATATTGATGAAACATTTGTACCATGGCAATCACTTTCACTTACACATTCGAAAAACTGAAAATGAAAAAAAAGGTACCGACTATCAAAATAGGAATCTGTAAAAGAACTTAGAAGTTTAACATTATAAAACAGACAATCGTGTTGATGATTTTTGTAAATTATGTTTGTTAATATATTTTAACATTGATAATTTCTTAATTTTTTTTCCATATCGCTAGAGATAATCCTTGAACTAAACGCACATAAAGACCCATTAATTGACACGTTAAAAAGGTTAAAGATAGCGCTCGAAATATCCCCAAGGGATAAACACACGCAGGATAAACTTCGAAGATGACTAAGTTTTTCTGTTTCCCGCTTCCCCCAGGGGACATCTCAGTGCGAGACATTCAATACAGTACCACGTACTCAGTCACAGAAATAGTTGCATGGTCGAGTTTTATTATTTTTGATATGACTTCGCTAGGTATTGTAAATAATGCAACTTTATTGTTAATCCCCTGAGTATAGAACGAATATAAATGCAGTCGTTCCGGTGTCGCGTAATTTTCACACGCGTGGTAATATTACCACGCGTGTGATTATTACGCGGGTCCCGTAATATTCACACGGTTGATATACTGCGTGAGAATCACACTTGTGCATTCAGTTTTGTATCAAAATTCAATATATTGGTGTCAAATTAAAGCTTAAACATGTCCGCTTTTAATGGTATAAATGCCTTTGATATTGCTAGTGCGTGGCTATTCTTTTATTTAGTTGAAAAACAGATAAAAATAAGAAAAATATATTATTTTCACACGGTTTATATGCGGCGTGAGAATCACACTAGGGCATAAAGTTTGTTGTTAAACATCGATTTGTTGGTGTCAAAATGAAGCTGTAACTAGCAACCACACATGTACTTTAAATATTGCAGGTGCGTAGCTATTTTTATATTGTTAAAAACCTGTATATATTAGGAAAATATGTAATGCTGTTACAGTGAGATATAGTGTTATAACAGAAATGGTAGCAGTGGTAACTATATTAAATTCAAATCATCTTTTCTTAGGATTTAAACATATCTCGAGAATACAAGTGTGTAGAAGAGGCCTATATTTGATGAGTAATAACTTTATTTCTCTGGGCCGTACTATTCACACGGTTTACCGCGTGAGAATCAGACTAGTGCATTCAGTTTCGTATCAAACTTCGATATGTTGGTTAATATTAATGTACATTTGTACAAGCCGCATTGCCCCGGATTGAGCGCAACTCAATATTTTCACAAATATATGTTGTGTGCTTTACTGCCTTCAAAGGACGTAATTGATAACAGAACAGCACTTATTGAATAATTTAAATCAATAATATAAAACATATTAAAGCGAGTCTGTACTATAAATACATTTAAAACCGTAAACCAAATTAAACCCGGAAACGAACATCAAATATGCTTGCTATAGTTGACTTTTTTTATCTTAAACATCTGTTTTACATATTTATAGTGTATAGAGTAACTTATTCAGAAATGTATTATGTGTTAAAGTTACTTTAAATTTATCTCTATAAAACAAACAAACACCCATCCCTTGTTGTTTATGTTGTGGGTTATTTTGTTGTTGTTGATGGTGTTTCTTTTTTTTAATTAGGAAGAAATAAACAAAACATCTTTTAAAGAAGTTATTATCAGTAACTACAACGAGTTTTGTCTCATTGTAGAGTGCCAATATACACGAGAAAATTACAAAAACCCATTGTCTCTAGCTTTTGATAATAAAAAGACGGATTATAAAACGGATACTACGAACGACACTGTACACATCCAACATATTTCATGATGAAGGGGTTATGTTATGCAATGCTCAATTCCCGTTTTATGTTGACAACTGTTTGAATAACAGCTGTCAGTATGACCTCATGTGTTCATGTCTTGGTGATTTAGTGAATATCTTATTCAAAACTTGAAGAAATTAAGAGCGTTAGAACAAAAAATTAGGGGGAAAAGATAATGATGTGAGAAACTTTTAGAATATTAAGAGAATGTTGAAACATTGATGTAAAATTTGAGATTGCTAAACATCAATATATTTTCCTAATTATAACTGCATTTGAATTACGTATGAAGCACCGATTGTTTAATGACCGCAAAGAATTATCAGTTTAATCCTCCAATAAAGCACAAACTTGAGCATGTGCAGTGGTTAAACGGAATTTCCAGATCTTTTTATTGCTAGATTATGGCTATATATCACGCACACATTTTTACTCACAGTCTATTCACATGGTGCAGTTTGCTTCTATATGTCGTTTTCTTCTAGTACTTTTTAATAGACTACATTTACTATGGATTGACCTTTTAAACATATCGGAAGGGTACTCCTTTAACAATGTTGATATTTATATTCTTTTCATTAAGCAGCGTTGATTAAGACGTTTCTGATGGAGAAAACTGTATGTTCTTGTACACACACTTGTTCTCTGAAAATAGGTAAATTCAAAAGTAAAAGAAAGAATAAATAGACCTTGCTTTAAAACGTTATCATGTTGACGTTTTAAGAATACTTAATAAATTAAGCATACCTCATATTCTTACTTATTCATTTCGAGATTTAAAAGTGTTGGTATCAGTGCGTAAGCGTGAGTATGTGTGCCTTTCGCTCTACATCAAATGTAAGGTAGCTGTACTCTAGGAGTTTCTTGCTATCCATGCCATCGTATTCTTGTTGATACATTTTGAAAATGAACTGCTCACAAACTTAAAGCGATACCCTATAAGGTAAATCGTTCAAAACACAGAAAATTCAGCAAATTATTATAAATACAAACCATAGTTCTCTAGCTGTATTTGTTGATATTCCCCTTCAAGTTCTGAATTGTATAAAATAAGTGTCGTGTTGTCTTTATATTGTTAAGGATTCTGTAATTATATACGTAATATAAATATTGAACACAAATGAAACATATATAATCAAACAAATGAAACACCTAAAGAAAGTGCAATTTTACGACTTATCAAAGTAATAATATCGACGAAATTATATTTTCACATATCATTATTAACTCTTCTATCGTGTACAGCTTACATGTAACAGCTTTTCACTCGTTTTTATGGCAGCTTCATTTTTCTCGGTCATTTAGAAGCATTTTTAATGTTAAATTGACAAGAAAAGCGTCACATGCAATATTTGTAGCGTAACACTTATTAATGTTTATTAATAGAAAATAGTTATACGTATACAATAAAATAATAGTTTCCTCTTACAGAATGATTTGGGGTTTTTTCTTTGATAAAACCCTTTTAAAATTTTGAAACACTCGGACATTATCGGTAAAATGTATTTATGAGAATTTCCTTGTATCGGGAATGCCGTTGGGTTCTTCTGAGAATGAGAGGTTGTTTCGTGGTTTATGTGATTGTCTGTGCATAATTCAAATGTTCGAATGCAACATTCGAATCGTAAAATAGGTGAAAAATTCCAACCCTACAAAGTATAGAATACGAAGAAAAATATTAAAATAGCCATTAATTTGGGAGATTGGTTCGTATGAATGAAAATTTGTATTAAAAACGACTAAACTAAGGATTACTATTATTTACGAAAGTTTATATAAATACTTTTCGGTTGTAATTTTAAAACCTCCATGTTCTAAACAAAACTTCACGGGAACATCATTTTAACTAGATTTTCTGGTTTTTTGAGCATGTGTGTGCATGCATAATTGAAATAATTATCAGATCTAACAACCATACCGCCATCTCTCTTAATTTGATCGTATGTATGAAAAGCTTCTGGAATGTTGATGTCTTGAACTGAAACCATGACAATAAAATAAATATATTTTTAATATGTATCTAGGAACAAGTATTCATATAATAATTTTCCAAGTAAAAGTGATATATTAAATAAAGATTGCGAAGGCTGATTCATTAGTATTTAATATGTTCTTACAATATATTAATAAACGTCAGTGATCGTCTTGGACGTTTTAGTTCCAGTTATGACAATTCTAATGTTAAATCTCTCTCTCTCTCTCTTTCTCTCTCTCTCTCTCTCTCTCTCTCTATCTCTCTCTCTCTCTCTCTCTCGCTCGCTCTATCTTTTTCCGCACCCTTGCAAAAACATTTTTCAACTATCCTCTATTTATTCACACAAAAAGTCATTATAAATACCTGTTCCGGCAACTGGTGATAAATCATTTCCTCTATTATCTTTTTTCTTGTTGGATATAAAAGGCAATCCTCTACAAAGAGGAATTTTTAACAATTACTCTTAATTCAGTCATATTGCCGATAGTTTTTAATGAAAAACAAAGATACTATTTGTTTGTAAAAATGTTTTTGTGTGAAATAAAATTAAATTGATTTTCACAATCATGTTTTAATTTATAATTTAAAACTAGGATTTTCTTAAGGTAGTCTAACTGTAATGCTTTCCCGCGCATAAATTTGCGACGTCGTCAAACATCGGCTCGCTTTCGGTGACTTCCGACGCTACTCGTCAGAGCCGATAGTAACCGAAGCGACATCGATTATTGTCGACTGTTAGTGACAGTTAACCGAGTACTTCCGACATTCGAGAAAAAAAGCGCGGGAAATCATTACAGTTAAACTACCTTAAAATCTCACAGCTGCTTGGTTTGTGATGTTGATGATATTTTATTTAATAAATTCTACTGAAAGGTATTAAAAAGTTAAATCTTCTCAACATAAGAAATTTCAAACATACAAATATGTAATTGCCTGAAACAAACACATTGCCATAATAAAGTAGAAATTAATGACGTTGAAATATATAAACAGTATATTTACCTCCCTTGGTATATTTTCCTCGAAAGGAAAACCACGATAACAATAATGACGACAAACATCACAAAACCTGCAACTGACCCGACAACAGTTCCTGTTATGTTGATGTGAGCATCGTTTTTACCTGGGACTGAGAGGAGAAAAATGACGAAAAATGTACAGTACGACTTCATAATTATAAACTACTACTAATTAAAAATAGTTAAACACCTAAACGTGAAACTGCGGAATATACGTATACACACGTTGGTCCGTGGTAACATTTAGATGAAATATGCATTATAAAGATATCTGAGTGAACTCAATACTCTAAGGTTCATTAAATAATACAATTTGTGACAACAAATTATTTTAAAAGCATAGTTTTTAAAATGAATATCAATGTAAAACGGATACCATGTTCCAAAGTGAAAGTATGTGTAGAAGCTCCAAGTTCATTTGTTACTGTTAACTGGTACTTTCCGAAATCTTCATTGGCGACATTTCTCATTTTCAAGGTTGCCTGCAGTTCCTTTATTGATATTTCTGTATGAACACTGTTGGCCAAGAAAGTAGTATTTTCGTTTGTGAGTTTCCTCCAGATAAAGTCTGAAGGAGATGGTTCAGGGTACGCCAAGATGTCAAGTCTTAAAGTGATTGTGCCCCCTAGCTCTGCTGATAAACTATCCTGCATTAAAAGGTCAGGGTGCACTTGCGGTTTACCTATAAGTACAAAATGTGTCAAAGTTGTAATTCTTTTTAGTGATGGACCAACATATGCGTGCAGGATTTTTAAAAAAAAACATTTCTTGACTGAAATGCTATACTTTATGTGTTCAGTAAATGTAATTCAAAAAGACAAATATTTACAAGCCTAGACCGAGTTAGTTATTAAATATATTCAAACGACAAAAAAATCAATGTTACCTAACTATAGCCGTACATTTGTCAAATACTACGCATTGAACACACCATACATAAGAAAACTTACAGTTTACTATCAGTGTTATGTGTCTAATAGAGGGTCTTCCATAATTATACTCGTTTCTTCCAACACACGTGTAATATCCAGCGTCATGCAGGATACTTTAACGATAGTATATGTAATATTAGTCGTATTGGAGACTTCGAAAAGAAGACTATTCCACTGAAATTTTATTCTTGCAACTGAGGCAACTCTGTCGAAGAGGCAATTGAACTCTAATGTATCGTTTTCCCCAACGTGTATTGCATCTTCCCCGTCTTTGTGATATCCCTTTACGTAGAATTCAGTGACCTGTGCAATGTCTGAAAATTAAAATTGTATTACTTTAAAATAATGAATTTCAAAGTATATTTTAACATTTATGTTATAAGTTTTCTTAAGATGTATTTGGTGTATTAATTTCACTTATTTTCCTAATACATGTGCATTTAATTGTGATGCATTTAAATCAAATGTCTACATTATCTTTGAATAACATGAATCTACTAAACTGATAACAAATGACTAAACGTGATAGCGATGACAAATAAATGTAAAAGAGAAATATTGATGTTTGCGTAGTATAAATATTTAAGAGTTTACTTAGTTTTAACAAGAATTTTAAAAAAGCTACGTTTCAACCTAATCGGTATAACATTATTACAATACGATAATAAAATGTGATTTATAGTGAAGAAAATAATCACACTTTAATATATAATTTACATTTGATTTTGAGAACACATATTTTAACATAACGTACATTTGATATCAAACTTTGTCTTGGAGGAAACAACAGCGGTTCCTGGATAGTTACTCGCTACGCAGTAGATTGCCTGACCATCGAATGATCGATTGACGTTAAATAAAATTGTACTTCTAAAAGAAAACAACCCTTCAGTGTCATTGGTAACTTGCAAATCATTGCCATTCATGAATTGCATGTCCTTCCCTTTATGTAATCTTTCGTTTGTCAGGAACCACGTGATATTTGGAGCAGGTCTTGCAAACGAAGTTAAACAAGACATTTGCACATTCGTGTTGTCTTTGGCTGAAATTGTTTTTTCCACTGGTACCATCTGCATAGAAATAACTGGAACTGAATTCAAAATAAACTTAAAACTTTAGTACAAAATAGAATTGTTCTCTGATAATGCGGAAGATAGGGCATCACCATCACCTATTGCTTAACAAAATTATCTACCGGGCTCTTTGTTTTAGAAACGGTCTATTATTTACTTATTGTCCATTTAAGCGGTCTATAAAAATGGATGGATGTGCCGTAAAGTTAATTCATAGAGAATCACAATAATTATATTAAAATAAGCTTTCGAGCTCACAATGAATATGAAATATTGCTACAAAAGTTTTTATTGCGATGGGAACAGGTTTACAATAGGCATTAAACCCTCGACATATACTAGTAAGAAGGATGATGTAGCGATCAACAGAAGGCCACATGATAATATATTGAATTTAGATAGACATACAAGAAAACAACTCGTTTGAAAGTCATTATTCCACAAATTAATGAAAAGGGAAACAAACCAAGAAAACACCCTTACCTATAACAAAGACAACTGCAGAATTACTGCTATAATTCTGAATTTCTTGCTGGCATTCCCAGCGTTCGCCATGTCTGCTCCTTGTGACATTTCTTAACAAGACACTTGTAGATCCTATGTCACAAAACACTGTATACAGCGTTTCGTTTTCCGAAAATTCTCCTGGAAAGCAGTCTTTAAAGTACTTAGTCCTAATGCGAAATATCTGATTATTTGAACCTGTCCAAACCCAAGTTGAGAATGGGCTGGGTCTTCCTTCTTCGCAAATAAGAAGAACATCAGCATATTCCAAGACCTCTGCATTCTGTGGTTTTAATATCAGTTGTGATGAACAAATCCCTGTGAAAATTTAAATTTTAAATCAAGGTAATACAAATTATTTGGGTGATTCGATATCCCTGTTAAATTTTACAGCTGATTCTAAAGCCGAGGGCATTTACTAGTTATTATTATTTATACGATCATTGCCAAATGTGTCTGGCTTTTTACTTCGCCCTTATCTAAGCACGGTATGTTACCGCGCTTTACATACCGGAAAGTTTAACACATTAGTTTAAACGTCCCTGTGGTGTTCAGTACATAGTGAACGCTTTTAATTTGAATTGAAAATTTCAAAGCATAATTAAAAAATCTCAAAACTGGTTGTGTGTGGTGTGACTGCAAAACCTTTTTGTTCTGTTTTGGTAAGTGATAATTAATAGCTCAATCTCACCTCTTCACAAGAACACAAACCAACAAGTAATACACAACCGTTATGCAATGCGCGATATAAGGGCTGTAATTGTTGCTGTTTTGGAACCGGAACGGATTACATATTTCTATTATTACTTAATACTTTATAGTAATTTTTGTTATAAATGTTGGCTAGAAAATGCATTTCTCTCTCTCTCTCTCTCTCTCTCTCTCTCTCTCTCTCTTTCTCTCTCTCTCTCTCTCTCTCTCTCTCCCTCTATCTCTCTCTCGCTCTCTCTGTCTATCTCTTTCTTTAGCAAAAACAAGAAACGAAGATACATCTGCATTTTAGTAAGCTCATTGACATGCATGCATAATTCTGGACGTACGCACAAACACAGAAATTCTCATATAAACACAGTTACACCGGTCCGCTTGCTAACATGTGTACCGAACTCTCGCAGTGATCATTTAATCAAGTTTTCTTCTTAACTGTTTAAAAATCTAAAGAGTCTTTATGTATATCACATTGAAAGTCTTTAGTCAAGGTATTAACGTGTCCTTACTAAACTTCCTAATTCGTCAATATGTAAACATCGATTTTTAAAATGTAGGAGAAGCGAAGTCTGGCAATCTGTAAATACGCAACAACACGTGAATAACGCCACTTATCAATGAATTAAATATTTAAATTAAATCGAAACATAATACAAAATATAAATAAGTAATTTTTTATCTTTGATAACGAAATTATCACAAAATGAGCATATTTCAAATATGTAAGGTTCGGGTCGGGAAATAACTGTTACATTAAAATGTATGTTTTCTCTAAGTACGCTGGTTCTGGTCGATGTTTGAATTTATTTAAGATACATTTGAATAAAATGCATTAAAATCATTGTTTAAACAAAAATGTGAAAAATTCTGATGCAGACAAAAATAAGGCAGAATGGAAACATTTTCCTGCTGCTTGACTGTGAAATAAGGGGCAGAGTAAATGTTAATATGGAGGGGGTGGATTTGAAATTCATGGTAAAACATAGTTTGCAAGTTTTCAGATGTGTATAATCTCGGTAAAATTTGCTTTGAGCAATCAGGACTGGGAATACGATTAATACCTGTATAAATAATGAATAATTTGTTCTGTAGAGCAGTTAGCTGTAGTTTGCATCAATCTAGACTTGTGAAACACAGAAATTACTAACATAATTTTAGCTCTTCAAATTATATTTTTTATACAAAAAATGCTTCCAGATTCTCCCAGACACTGGAGTCAGCCTCGGCAAGTTGTTTTGCTTGCAAATAAATCACCTATTTAATTTCAGATATGTTATTAAATGTTCAGCTTCTTTGTTTCCGGAAGTAAAATGCTATAATACCGTCATTTCTATTGACACCCTTCTATCTTTGTAATTGATTAATTTTTAGAAAGCATTTGATTCCGTATACACTGAGATAAGGTTCTTATAATTTTGTAAGTTGACTTAAACTCAAAGTTACCATTTCTCGTGACAAAAAGCTGAAACAACAAATTTCAATCGTGAAATAAGCGTAACTCTTAGACATCCTGTTAACATTTTGTTCCGATACCTAGCTTAATTAAAAATGAGTGCCTTAAACGACAATACTCTCAAAAGTAGTTTAGCTTGCAACGTGACAACACACATTTCACTTATAAATATTATTGTATCGTGTGTGAGTCTTAATTACAACATAATTACTAACCTACGCCAAATTAGTTCAAATAATTATATCTTTAATATTACCATTTACGTGACTCAAAGCGGCTGAAAATGCTTAGACAATAAAAATGTGACTGACCACGTTATTACAGTTCGGTTTGACCTCCTGATAACCGCACCTCTGCCGTTTGTTATGCGATTAATCTACAGTTACTAGTGACTGAGGGAGTTGGCGAAAATTTTGGAAAGTGTGTATTTTATACCGGGGAAATCATAATACTATTAGCATTATATACAGAAATGTTACACTGTTTACATTGTCGCATAAACGCGTTCGATCTGTTTATGCGTTGAAAAACGCATAAACGAACAAAATTTATTTTATGCGGCGATTCTCCTATGTGGCGTTAGATCTAACGACGCTCTCAATTGTTAATGTAAAGTACCCTATGATATCATGAGCGAATTTGCAATTTGTGGAGTAAAGATTTTGTGGTACGAATCTAGTCACTAGTTTCTCACCCTGTGATATATTCGTGTTTCATGTTGTTGTTTTATTTTTCAAAATAAAGATGCCGAAGGCCGAGCAAAGTAAAAACATGTACAAAGATGACAAAATAAATTATTTTTGGCTAAACCCATTATACATTTACATGGTACTTCAAGTTTGTGCCATATAATCTTTTTATTCAATGTTAAACAAAAAATGAGAATAAAAATCAACTTACCAAGAGTTGTAATTAGAACAGTGATTAAAGTGTCCATGTTAAAACTATCAACTTGAAGGCAATTGAAAATCCACATTTTGCTACTTTTATAAATTGTAAATCCTCTTGATAGATTGATAGTTCGCTCTAGTAACTGGACAAACACTTTATAATGTTAATATAAACGTTTTAATAAACAGGAAGATTGAATCGAGTTAAGATGTATCTAAATAAATTTACTAAAATTTATATACAAGAGTATTATATGAAATCTTGAGAGAAGTTACGGCAAACATTTACTAGCCTATCCAGCGGAAGAAATGAAAAGGAGAGCATACGAATTACAACATTATCATACATAATGCACACAAACACATTTTAATTTATAAAAAACAGAACCATATGAGTAACTGTCTAAAAGTAAAAGCAGTTTGCAACCGGGGATTCGAAAACCTGAGTTTGGGTACCCCAATCTCACGCTTGTCCCGTCAGGTTCTTAATAGAACAACTTGTCTTGGTGAATTGCGTTCAACTTTCCTGATAAATAATGTTGCATGCAAAAGACAAAAAAACACTAAGAAATACAAACATACACAAAGCATGTTAAGAACTATTATAAAGCGAAAATGTAGCACCCGGTCATGTTAATTTTCAGTATAATTATGAGTAAAGAAATACCTTTTACGAAATTTAAAACTTCCAAAAATGTGAAAGTAAATAGAAACAATGACGATTGAAAGAATCTAGTTTAATAAACTTTACTAGAACAATAGCAAAACATGTTTCTCCCAGTGACTACAAAAGGAAATTCATGTTTGCATTGTTTATAACTATAATTGTTCTAGTAAAGTTTATTGAACGGAATTCTAAGACATTGTTAACCTTGATATAGACAACCTTCCTGTGACTGTAGTTTAATACTATGCTGGATAATTTGGAAGTTTGGACTCCCGGCAATAAGGCTACACTCAGTGAGAGAAATTGTTTCATATTTCTATTTTTTTATAATTCCTGATTGACCTGTAACATTTATATGCCATATAATTGATATCTGAAGTAATAAGAAGATTTATAATTATTAAATAACTTGAAATTTTATGAAAATAGGAAACCACACTCCCCCCAACTTTAACAGTATATTGTGACAAACGATACCACCTTAATAATAAATTCGAAGTAAAAAGAATGGTTAAGCAAACAATTGAACAGTCTTAAAACAATACACAAATACTAGTATGTTCAGAAAAGTGTCAGTCAACAATAGTATACAGTACTGTGAACGTTTAAAGTTAAAAAATTTGCGTGTATCGTGCGTAAGTCTAACGTCTATCGTGCGTCCGTTTATCGTGTATCGTGCGTCCTTCTATCGTCTATCGTGCATCGTGCGTTAAATCGTCTAACGTGCATCGTGTAACGTGCATCCGTTTCTCCCATATGCAAATTTAATTATTCGTGGAATATTTTGATAGCGTTTTCATTTTTCTTAGAAACCTCACACACGAAATATATCTATTGATAGTATCGGTATGTATATACACAGTGTGTAACAGTCTACGTTATTAAGGTTTGTATTTTAAACCACTCCCGTCAACAAAAACAACAAATGAAAACAACCACGGAAGTGAAAATGTTAAAATTAATCGTGGATATTTTAGTGAAAAATACATTCTGGAAATTGTTAATTTAGCATCGTTGTTAAGAATGTCTTCCTCTGTCAACAATGACGCTGTTGTCTTAGATCTTAAGCTGAAATTGAACTGGATTAGCGGATAAACTGACGCGATTTGACAGATAGGAAATGTCCTGGCACAGTGTTTATACATTATTTGGTGCCTTGTATATACAATCAATGCATCTTATAAAGCTATGCAGTGAAGCCAGTGATAATCTTCTGGATCAACAAAAACACTAAAGTGTCAAGAGCTGTGTGCCATTGGGAACCATTATAACACACCACACCTGTTGAAAATGTGTCTTGACAATTGACAAAAAGGATGTTTAATAAATGAAGCAATTTGATTTTTCCATGACTCCGTCCCATATGATTCTTGTCCCTGGATCATCATATCAAACAGATAATTCCATTATTTGATAAACCGGGGGAAAACATGTCAACCAGTCTTGTTGTAACAAATTATTTATTATATAAAATGGTAACTGGATTTCTACAAAATACATTTTGTTCAACATGCATTCCAAGATATTCACGAAGAATACGTTTATATGTAAACATTATATAATACATGCCAGCAACTGTTTTCTCCTCTCCTCATGTTTTTATATTACTTTACAGGTTTTAAGGAATAAAAACAGGCTGATTACATTTAATGGGGCCAGAATTTTACAAAAATGACAAAAATCTTACCTGGGATATTTAACACAACTAAATGGGAAAGAAATTTCAAACCACTCTTCTCGCGACAAGTTATTTATCATAAAAATAATAATATTGATTTTGACAAATATTTTTCAGGCAAAATGTATTCAAAATCATCTGCAAAGAATGAGAAAAACATATTAAGATGCAAAATCCTTAATAAAAAACAGTTGAAAACTATCAAATAGTATGTGGTCCTGACCAGTTTTATTTGTTAACCCTTGAAAATTCATTTACACTAATCAAAGTACACATGTATGGATATTTTATATATAATATCAACCATTTTCACTTAAGTTTGGTTCATTTTGTATAAATCTACATGTTTAAAGAATAGAATATTCTTAAAACACTAACTGGGGTCAAAATGCTACAAAAATAACAATAACATTAAAGTTAAGTTACCTCAGATATAAAAGGTAGTTGTTGGGAAAAAACATTCCAAATGTGTTTATCGCGACAAACTTTTTACACACAAAATGATATCATGACTTCGACAAATACGGTTGGGGCACATTGCATACCAATACATTTGCGAATAATGCCAGAAATATATTTACATGCAGAATCATTGAACACATGGAAAACTGTCAAATAATTGGTGTCCTAGACCACTATCATTTTGTTTGGCCTGAAATTCATTTCAAAATGATACAATATTACCCTCCAAGTACATAATGTGTATGAATATTTTATATTATTCATAATTCGTTTTCTCTTTATTAAGGTTCAATCTGTATTATTTTACATGTGTTAGGAATTAAACATGGAGAATAAACTAACATTGTACTAGTAATCACATGGTTAAAAATCAAGCTTTGTTTACATCCATTTTTTTCAGGTTAGCGACTACATAATCATAATTTCTATAGACTTAATTTGAAAGGTGAACCCTATTTGTTAAATGTTTTCAATGTTTTCCAAAGCGCTTAGGGATCCTTCTCCATTAAAGGGATGTTACTGAATGTAGAAAAGTCCACTTATTTTTTTTTATCCGAATCGATTGCTCATCCAAAATTATGTCTTCTTCCATGCTCAGTCATTCCATGATGTTTTTATTTAATGATCAGTTTAAAAACTATGAGAATTATCCATTACAGTCATGAAAATGAATCATCCGTGCATCCAGTTACAATTTGCTTACGTAAATCCGAGTCTTTACTTAAATTAAAAACGTTGTTGTTGTTTCAATTGACAGCAAAGTCAATTAATTGAAAAGAAGATTAATATATTGGCGAAACGCACGTTCGTGGAACTAATTATACTTTGATTTGCATTGCGAAAAGATCATTTTAGATAAATTTAGATCGACGCACCGCCATTTGTATGTCAAAACGTGTATCGCATATCGTGCAACGTTTACCGTGCGTCTATCGTGTATGGTGCGTCCGTCTATCGTTTAACGTGCGTCCGTCTATCGTGTATCGTGCGTTTCGTTTGTAACCTAAAACGTTCACAGTACTGTAATCTTACCGGTTAGAATAACTAATTCATACGTGTCATATATATGCACAAAATTGGACTATTGATGACTAATTAAAGTATATTTAAATTCTTATCATATAGCAGCAACTAATACCGAATTGAATATTCAATTTCCGCAATTATTCTTTAACTTCATTTTTAAACTGTCAATCAATCTCAATCGAACTAAATACAAATGCCAAAGAAAACAAAATCCATACGCAATTACCCCTATATGTATAGGAAAATAGAATAAGAATGCAATTTACAAACTTAAGGAATACTCTCAGTTATTTAATTAATTTCTTTCACATGGATGTTAAGATGACCCAAACATGCTTCTTGGGTGGGGTGGGGGATGGCTACACTTTTAAGGATTATACAAATAAAACCATAAGATAATTAATTCGACTGAACTAAGCACCCAAATGTTAATTTATCCTAAGCCATAAGCTTTTTACTAACATCTAAAAGGTTTTAATGTGACTATAACTTCATTTTTAACGTTATAGACCGTTTAGTCATTTTCGATGTTTTAAGTTGAATATTAAAGGTAAAAATATACTCAAATTTAAACTCGAACCTCATATGTTTAGAATTTCAATTTTAAACAGACTAGGGGTGGTTGTATTCTTCTGTCTTCCTGTACTTACTCTAAAATTGTATTTTTTAACTCTATGACTGCGAAGGTCATCTTTGTTCCTAGATAAGTAATCTGAACAATACTTTGCAGGATTTGTAACAGGGAACTATTTTTCTTTTAAAATGAGATAACTTCTGGGATTTATCTCAGAGACGAACAATATTTATATACTCGACAAAAAATATTCTGCACACTTGGACATTTTATAAAATATTTTTTTTAATTTCACCAAACAAAACATAATGATACATACCAAATAAATCAGCAATTCAAAGTAAACAATGTAAAACAGTCAGAAATAAAATCCAATCAATACTTTTTTAAGCAATTCACTGTTAAAGCCACTGAGAGTTACTACACAAAAGTTGCAAAATTCGCTACACTTATACTGTGTAAATTCAACACGATGTATCCGGCATTCTTTCAGGCGGCTTCGCACGTAATTTAACAGCCGTCAAAATTTCAATTGTGGAATAACGATCTATTCGTGAAAAAGAAAACCGGGTAGATCGACTAGCTTGACCAACTGCAGGTGTTCTGTCTTGTTTAGAAAGAAGTCTATGTGGCCGGTGTGGTCCGACATTTTCCATGATGGTCAAATTAACGAAAACAATCCTTGTTGACCATGAGAAATAAATTAATTTGAAAAACAATGCAGATGTGTTTTTCTCAAATAAGATTAGGTGTTGATTGCATTGGAAGGTTGCTTTTATACACTTTGTAAACTGGATGCTTTGATTCATCAATACAAAATGGAAACTGTCCGAATCACCACTAAACTGCTTTGTCATACCTTTAGGTCAATCAGTGAGACAATGTGATACTTTAATTCATAAACACTTTAGTTTGAGCATAATTCTGGAAAAGGCTTGGTATCAAATTTTGATTACCAACTGTTACTAGCATCACATGTTTATGCTCATTATTGCATAAAACAGACACTGGTTAAATGTTGAGTGATTTCATAGATTCCACACCTCTACCTTGATACGGCAAATTTTGCAACTTTTGACTGTTGACCCCTATCATACTCAAAATGACATTTCTTGCTTATTTACCAACCAATTTTAATTTCGTTTTTGTCTTTAACTCCGCAAACAACTAATCTTGATGTGCATGTAGGAATTTATGCCAGTTATTTGCTATATTATAAAATTTACGCAAAAGAACACTTGTGTGCAGAACTTTTTTTGTTGGGTATATATATAATCATATGGGATTTATACGTCTTTTTAGTGTATAATTGTATTGATATAAATCAACGCACAACGTGTGCTGTTCGTTTGCTGTTCAAACTGCTTAATTAAGTTTAACATTCTTTCACAAGTTTTTTAAGTTCAGATTAAATTATGCAAGGCCATAAAATATTTAGCAACTACTTTTTCGGCAAAAATAGCTGCTTTTAAAGCATCATTTATCTTGACTTCATATAATGTTTTTTGAAGTTACTTAATTAATATTATTATCAGAAAAAGGTCATTTTACTTATTGGAAAGGCATAAAAAAAGCTCCAAGAAACATTTTTTCGGCGACTAAGGTACATGTAATAATGTCTACCATCCCTAAAGAGAATTGCTTTGCTTTTGCTTTTTTTTAGAAATACCAAAATAACAATCTGGAGAAATCTTAAAACAATCTAATACGATCTTCCATTATCTTTGAGTGTTTGAATGTGAATTTCGTGAAAAGGAGATTTCTTCAGGAAATCTGGTTCCTAAAAAGGTCAATGGGTAATATATACCGAGCAAAAATGAAAACTTAACAGTTTTTCTATTCAAACATTATGTTCTTTGATGTCAATTTTATCTTTCATTTTAATTGTGTTATTTACACACATCTATAAGTCGTTTATTGTTGACATCAAATTCTCAAACAAACTTTGACTGCCAAATTTAGAAGTTAAAAGAATGTACAAAAGGAAAAACACAGGCTTTAAAGCCTACTGATGCAAAGAAATAAGATACAGTTACTTAAATATCAGTTTTTGCAAATTACCGCCCTTTTAATTGAAGAAAGAACAAACACTTAATTTTCCGCAACAACCTATTTTTTTCTTCTTCTTTTCTTTTTCTTTTTGTAACCGATAGATACTGAATCAACAACTTCCAACATGGTAAAGATAAAAATATTGGTGAGCATTGTCCTCCTGACAATTGCATTCTCTGGCGTCATTAATGTAATAAAAGTTGTCCATGTTTTTGTCAAGTTTTCATTTTGGCTAAGTATGTGTTCAATGGAATTGATAGGTCATTAAGACACTATTTTATATGTTAGTAGTAGCGTTGTTTGTGAGGTATGGTGGCTGTAAAATGTCAACCGTACTGTAATCTATTGCATATACCGTATTTCGATGCCGTTGAGCACGATACTTCCTGGGCTAGGTTGCGTGCATAGTATAACTGACGAAAGTTGACAATTTACTGTCACCCTGTCAGACATGTAACATATATTTTATTATACCGAAAAACTATTCAAACCATGAACAACTTTATTCAATAATGGTATTTAATTGATGTAATAATGGTAATGAAACAGCAGTTTAACAATAACAGTAAACTGGTTATCACACTAAACTGTTTATTACAGAAAAGTTATTAGTTTATCAGTCTCTTTTACAACGGAAATGTAAAAATAGATATTGCGCATGCGCGAATGGTACAGTATAATTTTCGAACATTCCGTAGCTATGGTAGCGGGTGACAGTATTTTTCCGACAGTAATTTTTTTTTGACAGTACTTTTATGTCACGGTGGCCTATGGAAGATTAACATTGCAAATGAAATTAAGGTATAATAATAATTTCCATTACTTTTCACGAACAAGCTTAGTAAAACTGAGATTGCAATAGTTTAATATTTGTCGTGTTTGGTGGTTTAATTAATAACGTTGGTTTGTGCAAAGTTTGGTGGAAATGTCTATGGCAAAGCAATGGCAACAGGCGCAATACCTTAATAGTTTTATGTCGTCAAATGGATATTTGAATTGCGTAATAGCAAACAAGTATCTACAATTATTATTACATTCCTATACTTGCATTTGTATTTTTAAATCAATCTGTGCAATAGATCGTTTTTATGAAAGGGTTTTATAATTGCATTTCTATTATATGATCTAGATTAACGCAGCGTTTCGACCATGACCGATAAAGTGTACTGTTACTATACAAACTGTAAACGAGTGGAAAATTACATGGTTATGTAATCAATTGGAGATTAGTTGAAAAAAATCTTAAATTATGATTTTATTAATTAGTACGTTGCTAGCTGGTAAGTTAGTTTGATTATTATTCAGTATATCATAAAACCTATGTAAACTTAAATTTAGTGCTATGATTGGTAATGAATGGTTGTACAATAAAAGAACCTGGGCCAGCTCATGTGAAAAAACATGTCATAACTGGACATGAAGTTAGCAGACATCATTGATATTTCAAATTCTGTTTACTTATTATCCTTAAATAATTCCGTGCCGTAATGTATGAGGACACGGTCCTTGTAAAAGTGTCATATTTCTATAGCTGCAAAAGCCTCCCAACAAGTGATAATAATAAACATTGTTAAATTCGTTGTTATTTAATTATTGCCCCGCATAATAATCTAAAAATGCATATTATTTCGAAACATTCATGAAAAATAAAAACTAGGTCAAAAGCCAGCTTAGACATCTTACGTCGAAAACAGAACTAAGATCAGCTTATTTATTCGCATATTTCTTTTATAATCAAACTAAAAAGGCTCAGGTTACACCAGACGTGACAAAAGGCTATAGAAATGGGAGTTGATCAACTGCATTGCCTATTTAAGGCAGTTCACTGTATGCGGACTGAATCGACTTCTTCTGCGTTATCATTTAATTTTGCGTGGACGAATTTTCACGCAAAAGTCGAAAATAATATTTTCGCGCGAGCATAAATTCTCGCAATTCTGTTTTTCAAATAAAACGTATTGTTATTTGGTGTTATTTTACCGGGGTTTGAATTCGTTTATTTACCGTAGCGTTAAATTCGCGAATTTTAAACCTAAGCTAAATATAATGATACCACAGTCATTGCACAATCAAATCATTAATAAATTAAGTAAGACATACATGTAATTCCGCCTGCAAACGACGTGTCATTTAAATATTATAATAAAAAACATATTCTGTTGGGCTATTAAAATTGATAACTTTAAAACAAATGTTAAATGCAAATTTCATTAAGAGGATAATGATATACCAAGTTATATCGTCATTTGTACGAATTCCCGAAGTAACCTGATAGCAGAGCACTACTGAGTTATACATGTATTTGACAATGAACTATTAATTTGTATATATTGCTTTGATTTTCTCGGTGTTTAAGTAATGGTTCAACTATTCTAAAAACCTCTTAAACTGCTTTAAATGTTTTGTTTTTAAATCATATACATGTCAAGTATTCTCTTTCTTTTAACTCTAAAAAAGCTTTAAATGTGCATACGCAAACTTGCATTACTGGGGTGGCATTTCTACGATTCGTAAACAATTTTTAGAGATTACAATATTTTATCAATATTGTTACATTTTAGCCAAAATATATTGTAATACCATTTCAAAAGTACAATGTAATACAGTATTTTGTGCATGGTTTCGTCAATTCTTGATTTTCTTAACTGAGCATATAAGCATATAAATATATGGAAACGAACTTTGAATGCAACTAAACACGACATATATCAAAATATTGCAGGGTCGTTTTGATTGGCCATCAGGCTATGTAAACACGCAATGTTTTCTTTAATAATAAAAGCTTAGTAGGTTTAAATGCCGATGTATTGTTAGGTCCAAAAGATTGCATGATCGGTTTGATTAAGCCTGTTCATGACAGTAATAAAATGCATATTATTGTTTACGCCGCATAGCAAAGGGTTGATTGCTAATCAATATATACACAAATATTGAATTATTGTGCTCAAAGGTCTTCAGGATGGAAAATGAGTACTGACTGAAAGTACGGGGCGACATTTTACGGCCGCCTCACGACACAAATAACGCTACTCAGATTTCAAATAGATATTTAAAAACCACCGAACATGTTATTTATCAAAATATTGCAAGCTCGGTTTGATTGAACCATCAGGCTTTATAAAAATGAAATGGTTTATTTAAAATAAAAAGCTTAATAGTTTAAATATATTGTTACATGTAGGTCCAAACAGTTACTATCATTGTATAGGACCAGATGCATTGGAACCTGTCTACGTATATATTCCTCAGTGGAAAAAGGTTCCAAACAATAATGCAAATACCCATGATTTGTTACATTATGTTAAAATTATCATTCTAATACACGTATTCATTGGTTAAAAGTAAATATTAAGGTTAATTTAATTAGCTTAATGTTACGTATCGTAAACAGGTATAGCTTCTGCGAATGTCATTATTCGTCCAGAAACAGTCACAGTTCCGGAAGGTGGAAACATTCGTATCACGTGTTCGGAGTTCATTTCAGAGGACAGCTTTTATAGTTTGTGGTGCAATTGGCACAGCGACAGATTACCACACATGCTTTATATTTTCATCGAAGACTGCTACGACTTCCTATACTCTGGATCTCTGGATGATGGCACTAGGTATTCTTTACATTGTAACAACAGAGGAGGCACCTTTTTTCTACAACTAACAAACGTCAGCGTTGCCAGACACGGTGAGCGATGGCATTGCAGTACGTATAATGGCGACAGTGCTAATGCAACAATCTCTGTTAAAGGTAAAATGAGATAATTATGTATCATACAAACACATAAGCATCGTTATATTGATTTAAATGTTCAACATGTTCACTGCTCATAACGTTATCTTATTACTTTTAATTTAATATTTACTTAACATCACAGTTTCCTGATCTGTTTGTGATTTTAAATAATATATGTAATAAATTTAATTACGAATATTTCATAAAAAAATAAACTAAACATTTCTTAATATTATTATTAGTTTTCGTTAAGAAGATACACGTATATCGATTAAATAATTACAGTTTTCGGTTGGTAATCGTATGCTGATTAAATATGTTGAGTAACGTTCTTTTATTAAAATTTTGCGACTGTGTAAAGTCTGTGTACACTATCATTGCATTGTAACATCTACTTAATCGGGTTACTCGAGAATCGATTTTTTGCTATATTGAAAAGGGTAGGGAAAAACACGTTTAATCTGCATAACTTTGCTTTGCTTAGCTCAAACCATTGTTTAAACAGTTTCATAAAACTCAATCTTCCAGTGACAGTTAGATGTTTTGTCCTAAATATTGAAGTATATTGCGAATGCTTGTTTTCAGATTGAAGTTTGCCATCTAAGACCACAATTATATTTTATTAAATTCTTACAGAATAGGCGATCTGCACTTTTATATGGGTTTAATATTAAAACATTTGATAGGAATCGCTTTCCGTTTTATTCCAAATGTTTGTCCCAACCAACTTTCAACCGCTTTTCCGCTCCGACAGTTTGTCGGCCCATTCCTTCATTGGCACAGTGGTGATGTCAAATGAAAAAAGTTCAGAATAATACAAATATTTTATCGTTTCAACCTTATGTAAGAAATAAACACAATCTGTTAGGAGATTCTTATCAAATTTTGAGCAGTATAGATCTATTGACATAACTTGCAAAGAGATGACAAATTAATCTTTGAACTGGTATAAAGTGTTCTTATTAATAAGTAACATAAACAATTATCATTTAAAATCTGCAGACTTCAATATAACTGAACTAAATTCATTGACGTGAACACTATGTATTCAGTTCCTGTTACAACTGTGAAAATGGAGTCGATTAAAAGCTGTATTTCAACAAACGAGAGTATGCACGTGTCTTGTTTGTCGTCTTCTATCGCTGGACCAGCGCCATTCATTTCTTGGTTACTAACCGACGATCCATTAAACAGAGCAAATCACACGACGTTCTTTGGTCAAAGTCACGGGAATACCTTTCAAAATGGAAAACATTTTACAAGCACAAGTGAGCTCATTGTCAACTACAGTAAACCTCTTAATGGCAAATATCTGTACTGTGCAGCAAGCGATTCTCGGGGAACAACCGTTGAGTCAAAAGTCGTACTGATTAGTGACAAATGTAAGTAAACTGTTTTCAACTTGAACTTTTCATAATTCTACAATGGCAATATGTTAACAATTTTAATTTTGATTTTCTAATAGATGCGCTATTATTTTTGGCGTGGTAATAATAAGGGACACCAATCGATAATCAAAACATTCAGTAACCAATAGTTATATTCTTTTAGAATTTAATTTAGTGAAAACTCATGAAATTATGCATGATACTGCAATGACAATATTCAACATTTTAGGTGTCCCAAAAATACAAGGTTTAGTCTACGCAACTATAGAAAATGCAAACAATGAAACACTGGCCTGCAATACTGAAATACACAATCAAACTCCCTTAAAAACCATGATGTGGGACTGCAACCAAGAAAGTTCAAATGAATCAAACGAAAGCCGAACCATGATGCCTTTTACAGGCACACCAGAAGAGCAAAGGACCTGCGGATGTATTTCCAGGCACACATTCACTGAAATGGAACTCGTTCCAAATCAGCAAATATGTAAGATGCTTTAAAAAAATAATAAGAATGTGAATCATTGAATATAAATCATGGTCAACTATGGAATGCAACAAGTCAATACTACACTTTCAAAAAAATACAAATCAATTGGAGTTATTGACATTATAAACTCTTCAATATGTTTTAACCGTTCAGTCGGAGTAAGCATTCACATACTGGTTTGCGGTACAGAACATTCGAAGTAATCATTATTTCTTTGCTATTGCTTTTGTTTTTGTTTGTTTGTTTTGTTGTTGTTGTTTTTTTTCGTTTTAGATATGGAGGTACGTGTCGATCTGTCTGTGGAAGGAGTAAAAAAGGATCAATATGGACGTGTAGAAGTTCTCGATGATGTCAAAATTACGATCAATTGTGATATCACTGTGCGGTTTATTGACCTAAGTAATCAAATGAAATGGGTAAATGTGATGGATACTCTTAGCTATACTATAGATCACATTTCATGGGATCAAGCAGGACTCTACACGTGTTACGGAATAACAGACCATGATGCTAAAGACTCTTCTTCGTTTGATTTCATAGACTTGAGAACTTACAGTACGTATTGTCAGTAATGTAAAATACGATATCGTAAGATCCTCATAGACACAATACCAACACATTTACATTCTAAAGTCATTAAACCTAAACAGAAACTCTCTTTTCCTCACTGTTTTGTTTCCGGCACTGAGTGCATATGCATATTTCATTTTTTTCATAAAATTTTAAAACCCCGGCCATATCGAAAATTGAAAAAAATAATTTTGATCTTAATGGCACAACATTCGAAGGTAAATTTAACAACATATCACTTGATAACATTAAGTGCTATTAACAAACTAACCATGTTTGACAAAACCGAAACAGCTCAAGTTCACAGTGATGTAATTAGTGGTAATTACCAATTAATAGGAGCTAATGGGAACTATTTACACAATATAGGGGTATACAATTCATCGCCAACCAACCAGTTAGCTTAGAGTTTTATGTTTTATCTTTTCGTCTACTTTTTTTGAAATAGGCAGTATTTTTTAAATATTTCACAAAAAGACATTGTTTATTGTTTTGAAATAAATATAACTGATACTTTAAAACTTGTAGGTCCTCCACGGCGGTATATGACCACTCCTTTTGAAGACCATTTATTGATATATCTCGGTGAACCAGTCACGCTAAGCTTAACAGTCATTGCGTGTCCTCGGCCAAGGTTTGCTGTCTATTTTGGGACAAAAACACCGATCGTTTCAAGTAGTGAAGAGAGAAAACAGTTAGACAATCCTTGTGTATGGCAGTATAACTATACTATTTCAAATGTAACTGAGGCTAATTATGGGACTTACCAGTTTACTGTTACAAACGCACTAGCAACTTACAGACAAAACGTAACACTCAAACAAGGTATGTGTTTTCGTAACACGAAAAATTAAAATCTAGTGTTTAACGCTATTAAACACAATAGATCGACAAAGTAAATTAGGTTTTTCTATCCAAATCTTGACCGACTAGATGCAACCCGCCGTTATGATAGACATAACTGTCCTTGGTTCATGCAAGTAGAACAGGGTCCGACATACCATTGTTGACCAGTTTATGTACTTATAAGGAAAATATAGGGCATTCGTTTATATTTTGTTTATATACTGTCTTAGTCCGACATCTATATTTAGAATGCATATAATTTTGCGAGAATCTACCATTGGTCCTGGTTATGCGGTAAAGGGGGTTAAACCATCAACATGACATCAAAAGAGCTCAACGTTGAAGGTCGAACATGATTACCACATTAAGCACAGTTTCGGACATTTTCGGTTTGCAGTTATTATTAATAGTGATTCAATCATCAACATGACTCTATGTTATTATTCGTTTCAAAAATATGCTATTTCCAAGGCGGTACACATCGGGTTCTTATTTTCGTAAATTGTTTGTAGTGTCTAATTTGAATTTTATTGAGAGTGACTCTCACTTCCTCACGATATCATGGTTGCCTGGGGAGGCTTCTCTTCTGGGTGTACGTATTCCTGATATGTATGTTTCACTTTTCTGTATTAAGCACCTGTCACAACTGTGAAAATGAATTCAACAAAAAGATGTATTTCAAGAAATGAACGCGCACAAGTGACTTGTTCTTCTTCGTCAGCTAGACAATCATCTAACATCACATGGTTACTGACCGGCGATCCATTAAGAAGAGAAAATCACATGGTATACCCAGGCAACAGTTATGCGTATATTAATCAAAGTGGAGAAACGTTTACAAGCACCAGTGAGCTCGATGTCACCTACAGTCAATCCCTTAACGGCAAATATCTGTACTGCACAGCAAGCAATCGTCCTGGAGTGACTGTTGAATCAAAAGTAGTTCTTTTTAGTGAGAAGTGTAAGTAAGGAGTTTGAAAATCGAATGTATTGCATGCTTTAACAATTTTACTGTTTTGGAACATTAAATATTCAATAAGATATAAACTGCATGTTCAAGAATTTTTTTACCAGACTTAAACTTTATGAAGGAATAACGAAATTGTTAACTAAAAACAGTTTGGTACATATAAATGGTATTTTCCTATCTTAATTTGCATACATTATTTTCTCTGTGTATTTGCAGAAAACATGGATGCCACTTAAAAACGTATTTAATGGTATAAACTGGGAAAAGTTGTATTTAAATAGCGGCACAGGTTAACTTTTAAAATGTTAAGAATACTTGTCTTTTCTATGATTTATATAAACTTAATATAATTATCATCTTCTATTAGGTTTTCAAAAAGTACATGGTTTAATTTTGGCGACCATCAAAAATAAACACAATGAAACGCTGGCATGCAATACTGAAGGGGACATCCCTCTGAGAAATGTTAAGTGGGACTGTCAAGAGTGTTCAGATGTGGCAACTGATAGCAACAATTCACAATGTACAGGCACATCAAATTGGCGAAGTTTCTGCGAATGCCTTTCTTATCACGCAGCAACTGAGAGGGAATTTGTTTCAGATGACAATGAAAACATACGTAAGAAGCAATGACAAATTAAACTGATCATACTTTGAAATTTGAATGCGAATTACTGGAAACTAAGTCAAAACCAACGTGATGTCTTGAAATGTTTATTTTCACAACATTAATAATTGTTAATTATCTGCTTTTACGATGTCTCTGTAACAGTTGCACTTAACTCCACCATTAACTACTATCCCTACTAGACTAATGTAAACAGAGTTTTGCTTACATGTTTAACAATTCTGTCACATGCATGACTTTCTCTCAAATGCAATTATTTCCCTATTCCTATGTCATTTCAGAAACCATACGTGCAGTAACGTCGCTGTTGGTGAATGGAGAGGAAACGTCGATTGTTGAAGTTATAGAGAACGACACAGTTACGTTCCTTTGCCCTAGCAGTAGATATTTGCAAAGTGGTTTAATAGAAAAGGAAGAGGAAATGGCCAATTTGACTTACTCTATAAATAAGATATTATATGAACAAGCAGGAACGTACACATGTCGTGCGAGAACCAGTGATGATGTAGAAAAGCCTTCAGTTTATTACACTTCCGTTCAGCTACGTGTGAAGTGCAAGTATATTCTGAAATCAATATTTTTATTAAACTATTATTCTTTTCCAAATAAATCTGTTCAACAGTTCATCGATTACACACATTAACTGATTATTTCTTTGAAAACAGCGTTAACATTCGATGCTTTAAATGTGTAGAAATTATAGCAACGTATTAAATATATGCCTGAAATATACATTATGGAAGACTTATTACATGCAATAACGGCAAAAGTTTGTTAAAACATGCTCAGAAATGTTATGATAACCGTCAGAAAACCGACAAAATCTCGTTTGTTTAGTTGTTTTACACTCAATTTAAAAAAGGCAGAACTTTGAAATCGAAATAATCATAATGGAATTCAAGGACATTTTCAATTATACGTTTTTGAATGAAATTAGATAAAATAATAACCAGCTTACCATCTGCGAAACGACGTAAGCAGATTAAACTCCAGATGTAATTTTATTTCGTGTATTTATCTGGTATTTCTACTTGTTTGTACGATTGATTAAATAATGTGTTGATATTAATTATTTTTAACTATCGTAGGTGCTCCACGGCGATATTTGAATAGCACTCTTCAGGACAAAGTCTTTGCAAATCTTGGTGAATCAGCCACGTTAAGCGTACAAGTCATTGCGTATCCTGAGCCAAGCTATGAAGATGTCGCATTAGAAAAACTAAAGAATGAACAGTGGGTCATTTTAACTGAAGTCGCCGACAGCATATATTTGTCCTATCCTAATGCGTCGCAGATAAATTTTATTATATCAAAAGTTTGGGAAGAGGATTATGGAACATACCAACTGACTGTTCGAAACGAGCTCGGAACTTATAGACAGAACTTCACGCTCGAACGTGGTACTTGTTGTTGTTTTTTTTTCATACAAATGTAGAAATTATTTTTTAGTTATAATTATTTCCTCTTATATTACTTAATAATGCATAGAATTTCAAAGGAAGGTTAATTTATTCCGAGAAATGAAGAACAACGCAGCTTCCTAATAGTCCGTGTGATATTCCTTTTTATTCAAGACAAGTACTTTGATTGTCGTTGCGAAACTCTGTTCAACTGGGAATAAAAAAATAAGAATGTCGTTCTTGTGTTCTTGACGTATTCTGATCATACGTGTATTGATTACAACTAACTAACTACATGTAAAGGCTCTAATATTTACCAGTTGTGTTAACACGTAATTAACTTGATATGTTGTGTTGTTAATTTTTTATGCCGCCCAGTCTTTGTTTTTGAAACTTTTGGCATGATACGCTCAGCGAACAACGGTGCCTTTTCAGATGTCCTATAATAAAAAAATGACATCTTTGAACTTTTATGGTTCATTTTGTAAATGAACAATAAAAGTTCAAAGATGTCATTTTAAAATAAGAATCTTTAAAATGACGCTTCAAAAACATTACTCAATAAATTTGTTAAACTGCGGTCCTGCAATCATATACAATACTGATTTTCCTTTATTGTACAGTATTTAATGTTCAAGCGCTATTTATGTCTTATTGCAGCTCCGGGAGAAGGCAAAACTCTACAAAAGCAGAACAAGAACGTAACCAGCATTGTTATTGGTTCGGTTGCTGGAATAGTGATACTTTGTGGAATTATAACTGCGGTCATATGCATCTGGAGGAAAATTCAACTCAAGAGGTAAATACACTAGTGTTGCCTAGAATTTAAGTTATTATTTTGCTAAAAGGCTCAATATAAGAAAAGTTAATTTAAAAGCTAATGTCATGCAAGTATCAGTCTGATTTTTCTCAGATGCTAGAAATTTTTACCCTGAAATATGTCTTTGCAATAAATTTATTGATTACAAACATTTAAGTGTCTGTCTTCTTTATGACCGTGTAAATGAACTTTTTTATATGAACATATGTGTTGGGTTATTTTCAAGAGCGTCTTTTGTTGAAAGAATGCTTCTCAAAAAGTCATGACGTTGTCTTGTCTTTGTTATCAGATAAATAACGTTTATATAATCTTTGACTGGACGATGGTAGTGTCACATGAGTTCATCCTTTCTTTTAAGTTTTTATATTGCTATTAAAACAATATGTTACAAGCAACATATAAACATGTGAAAATTACGAGATACCCGATATCGCTTTAACATATTTATATTTTAGGAAAGAAGATGGGTTGACAACAAATTTAGTTGCTTTAGAGTGAGGGTAAGTAAAATCCCTTTAATGTTTCCATATTATAGTAAGTATGAAACTGTTTATATATGCACTCTTCTATTGTTAAATTATCAACATTCCATTACATGATAATTGTTTAAAATAACGTGAAATTTACAATGATCTTATATCATAAAATCAAGAAACATAAAATATACCGGTATAGAGTAGCGAGAAAGAGAGAGTCAGAGAGAGATTTTTATTTGTTTTCTTAAATCTTTAATAGTATGTATATATTTACATGTAGCATTAGTTATGAAAGAGAAAACTTGACAGGCGTAAATTCTAGATTTATTACGTATGCCTCGAATTATTATTGACAGTCTTTAATAAAGTAAATTTAATTGAATATTGTAATAGTATGATAAAAGACCATTTTCCAATAATAAGCTATATTTTTCTGTTTTGTTTCAGTAGTACAGACGGAGCAGTCATATAGTTTTTGATCGTGCTTGTGACCTATAACAGTTGAATGATCAATGTATGACGTATTCAGGATTTTTGAAATATATATATAGACTGTACTTTTGGGATAGAGAAACTCAGAGTAGACGTTAAAGATGATTTAATTTTTTTCCCGTTTCACGATTTCCTCTGGAGACATTGTTATGAAATCACATTGTGCGACATTTGATACAGTACCACGTACACTATAATCTAGAGAGGTGCTTAATCGAATTTTATTGTTTTTATCCACATGTTTTCAAGCAATTGCAGTAAATGTTACCCTGCGTTTCTTAGTAGAGAATTATTAAGGATCCACTACACTCCTCCCTATTCATCGATAAAAAAAGAAAATTATCAAAATCTCAATGACGGCGAAATGCTGTTCAATAAAACTTTGCACAAATGAATGTTTTGCAAATGGTAAGTCACGTAAGAATAGTGAAGAAAAATAGCGAGATTTGGAAATTCCCTTAACTTCTATTTTATTATAAATTACCTAAGTTCACAAACATTCGACTTCTGTCATTATCAATGTAATCAGTGTTTTCCATGTTATTTTGTGTGAGGTTATTTATCGGTTTATTTGATTTAACACGACTTACGACTTCAGTAGCTTTCTGTTATACTCAGTCTATTATTCTAGACTCTATCGCATTGAAGGATCCATTTCAGATGTCATTGCATGTTCAATCTCATTAAAATGCCGTTCAAAAAAACTGCAAAAAAGAATGTTACCAATGTATTTTTATTTTGCATGTGGAAAGAACAGTAAAGAAAATTAACGAGATCTTAATACTCTCTGAACTTGCATTTACATAAATCACAAAAACTTATCAACACAAATCAATATTTTTAAAGCCCACATGAGTAAGTTGATACAGACATCAATATATTTTGACCTCTCAAATACATAATTATGTAAACTATATGAGATATTAATGAAGGTTTGTATTACCTTTTATTTCATGGTCGAAATTTTTGTCGCGTTAACGGGTGACAAATGTTGATATCCCTTTTGGTAGTTCATTTTTTTAAAGTACATAGCATTTTCTTGTAAGAATTTTAACACTCATTTAGAATTTAAAAAAGTGTTTTGTATTGCTTATTATTCGACAATTTTAAGTTGGCGATGTTTACATTGGCGTTACAGATAAACAATTAACTAAATGTTTTAATCGTTATAAAGTATAAAGAGATACACACCCAATACATGTCCGATTAGCCAAGAGCCCTAGGGCGCAGTCAATAAAGCGTAGAAAAGTCAATGTTATAGGTTTTACATGTAGATTCAAAACATGTGTTTGTTTGTACTTAATAATTATTTCAAAAAGAAAATACCCTGTTCATGTATTCCTGCGTTAAATATGTCAAGTAACAACGGAAAAAATAGCGAGATTTTAATTTTCCGTTATTATAACTTCTATTTACAGAAATTTACAAACGTCAACTTCTGACATTATAAATGCAATCAGTGTTTGCTATGTCATTTGAAACAGAAAAAAAGTTATATATGAGCTCTTAAGATGCTAAAATAGTACAAACATGGCTCTTGAATATAAGGAGGAGAAAGCAGAAAATGCAAAAAAAATAATTGAAGCTTTACATTGATATAAATAGTACAATAAAACTTAAAAATATATTAGTCTAAAAATATCTCTAATAGTGTCGAGTCAAATTGAATATGAATCAAACACGTGTCTGATAAAAGCTAGGCCAGTGCTAGTTTGAAGCGTTACAAGTTATGTAGAATAGTGTTATATGTATTTTCAAAATGAAATAATTACACTCATCATTTACATCGATTTAAACTCGGCTTTAAGTTATCATAATCGACATTGCAAAATTCCAGCCCGTTCATTCAGCTGCAGTAATGTATGTTTCCGTTTTTGACTTGATTGAAAAAAGCAGTTGGCAAACTATAAAATTAACTAAGGCCTGGTGGTAGATGCAACTAGATATTCTTGTACACACACATATCTGAAACAATAATAAAACGTATTTATTCATTACTCAACATAAGCATGTTATGATGTTTATAATAAGAGTTGACTCATCTTTATTAAAGTGGCATTCCCAGTCTGCTAGTTTGGTGACATTACTATTCTGCTTTATTGCATTGGCAAATGTATTACCATTCTGTTATAATTTTAGCGGTATTACCATTCTTCTTTTTCACGTAGTATTCTGCTATATTTTAGTAGTTTCTGCTTTATTTTTATTCTGTTATATTAAGTATATGTAGAATATCATTTATATACCTCATTGGTATCAATATTACCATTTATCAAGTTGAACATAATTATAAGTCTTACAAATATCCAGATATTTTGCAGTGCAACCTTTCAACTTTTTGTAACTTGTATTATGTTTCAACTATGTTTAGGTATCTTTTCACTAAGCAACTATTTTTAAAGCGGTACACGTAATACTATTTTGATATGTTAAGTTTTGGTTTAAACTTATGATGAACACTTACCATCTTCTCCTAGTTGAATTTCCTGATATTCCTCCTCTGGTACTGAAATAAAAACACTTGCAAAAATGCTTTGTTACAGTGTATCTGAAATATAAACACTTACAAAATTGCTTTGTTATCGTGAATAACAAACATTTAAAAATACAATCTAAAGAGTTTAAGAAAATCAAGAAAACTTTATTGGTTTAAATGTTCCATTATTAAATGGTGAGGTCCCGCATGAAATATCTTCCGGTGTTTATATTTCACAGCGTGTTCGTTTGTTCTAGAGTTTGCAACAATGTTAAATATCATTTGATTCTGAGAAAATTTTCATATTTTGTACGTTTTTACATGAACCTGTTGAGCCAACTTAAATCAATGTTATTTCTGCATGATAACAAAAAAATTAAACATGGTTATCGGTACCAAAATTGAAGGAAATTCTTTTGCAAGATTGCTGTTATCCAGATATATTTAAACTAAAAATGCAGAACAGTTTAACATTACTAGTGCAACAAGATATATCTCAGCCAGTTTTTGTGTAGAAATTTGTTTTTTAAACTATATTAAACAAAATAAAAGACAATCCTTATTCCTCCACATTATATATATGAAAACCACCTGTTAAATTTAATTCGAAATCAAATGTTACCACCATCATTTACTTCCGCGATCTGCATGCTTGGTGATTCCATAGGTCCTATCTGCTTCTTTTCTTTGACAGGACTTTAAGAGTTTATGACGGTGTATAAGAAGCTAGAAGTTTGACCTAAACAGTTTGTCCCTGCTATCGCGTTATTGCACATTTAACATAATGAGCGCTGGTCTCAGTAATGGGTCAATAAGAACCAAGCATTTTGCTTGACAACGCATTTAGCTTTTAATGTTGTATATGAGTGTGGGCTTTTGCATGCCATATAGTCGAGTAGATGTGCGGGTTGGAGCTTATTCATAAGACAACTTTATTCTTACATGTATAAGAACCTGTTGGGGCAAGTTTGAGACTGTCGCACTCTAAAACCTGGTTTGAACCCAAAGTGGTTAATCGTTTCGTTTCGCAACTGTCCGTTCTAAGGCGGTACCATCCATTTTCTTGTTTTGTCAATTATTGTGTTGTCTTAAAAAATCGGTCAATTTTATATCCCATTCTCTCTTTGCCTTTCTACTTTTAAGCTGCGTGGGGAAGCTGTGTTTTCTGGGTGTAGGAATTCCATATAAGCACTTTTCAACTTTCAATAAGGGTTATTATTCACTCTCAACCAGTCTTCAACACTGTGTACATGCAGACAAATTTTCTGTCTAAACCCAAAGCGACATAGTACCACATTGAAAATCGACGGTCTTCGGGTTAAGAAATATGTTAGTTTCTTGTTAAATTGTTGATAGTTTTGTTTTTAGAAGTGTTGTAGATGTTCTAATCACTGACATGTAAGGAAATCAACATAATATGTGTTCTATCATTATCTTACGAAAACGTTAGAAGATTTAAGTGATAATTTAACAAACTTTTACACAACAATGCATGATCATCAACCAGAGTACTGGAAATGCTAAAAAATGAATAATTGAATAGCTCTCAAAATGCTATGTTTTTTACACTCACGACATGCGTTTTAAATCACACATCATGAAACTAGCAATCGTGAAAGTCATGAACATTTCTATTTTGGTAATAATATGAAATTGAAATGAAACAATATTAAAATTAAAAAAAATGTTATACCTACCTTCATGCATATGAATTTCTTCGTACATGTTTTGTGGTTTCGAACAGGTGGGTTTTTCATCTAGTAAAGAAACAATGATGGCTGTCAATTTCAATATAAATTGCAAAGAAGATTTACGTGTTTTATGTAAAAAAATCATTTGGAAACTTTAAACATATTTGATACTTCTTTTTGTAACATTTATAATCACTGCTAAACATGCTATGCTAGGCGTCTTTATTATTGCCAATTATTTAAGAGAAAATGTGATTTACTAATCTGTCGTGTCGTGTTTGTAGTTGAATGAATAGTATGCGCATAGATGTTATTTCAAAGATATGTTAAATAAAAATAAGATTGTAATTATAAGTCTTGCAGACTAAACAACGCCAATTGTGGTCAGTTGTAACAATATCAGTACAAACCAAATAGTAAAGAATCAATCTAGCTTACAATATTCTTGACACCTTTGTTGGAAAAGTTATATATACTGTATTCCTAGCGTAAAGTCCTATACAAGTCTTAAAGGGTTTACATATTAAAACCTTTGAAATTCATGTGCAATCCGTGATCAGCAATCTCCAATTTCCAAGGTCTTAAAATGACATATCTTATAATCAAATGCATTGGAACAAACGCTATAGCATATAGAATACAAATTTTCACAGAAAACTACAACTAACATAAAGGCTTGTATGTACCGTATATTTTTGATAAATATATATCGTTTTCTGTGGCATTGAAAGTTCTTTTTTTTTCATTTTGAAAGCCCAGTAGCGTTGTTTGAGTCATGAGGCGGCTGTAAAAGCTTCTCCTCGCACATTCAATATCATGTGTTATCATATACGTACTTTAAAGGCCGATGAACAAGTTACATACATAATATTATATGTATTAATATTGAGTTGCACTAATCACAGTTCTAGAGGCAGGACAGCACTACGCTTTTCCATTACAGCCCATTAACAGGCTTAATCAAAACAAACCTGAAATATTTTGATTATATGTTGTGTTCGGTGGCTTTAAAGGTTTCCTTGTTATCTATTCATATTATTTTCTAGACGCTGCAAATATTTTATTTTTATATTTCCCCTACAAGAGGAGGAATACATTGCTGTAACGGAACTTTCTATTAATTCATAAAGAATTCGTACTTGATTCAGCAGCGGTAGGAGTACTTCCTACAGTCTTCTTTACTTCGTCACCATTCATACAATGATTTTTCCTGAAATATGTGAATAAAACAATAAATTTATTAAAACTTTAACTTTAGCATAAATTATATAAAAATATGCCTGCTTGTTGAGTAAACTCTCTACAGTTAATCGCTGTGATTACCTTCTATATCCTACGCATACGCAAAAGTAATTATAGCGGTAAGGTTATTTTGAAATAAAATGAACGATCAGTTAGTTTTTCATGGCTGCAGTTGGTATTGTGCTGATGTAACTGCTTGGGCTTAGGTCTCGGACAGGATTGTTTTGCACATTAAAACACTTGAACTACTCCCATTCCTTAAATTAACTTCTTTCTATTGCCACCTAATGGTGAGTAACCTACCTTATCTAAAAAAAAGTAAAAACAGCATATCAGAAATTGCTACATTCAGAAGACTCAGTCTCCCCGCACAGCCAAGAAGAAGAGAAAGAGAGAGCATGGTTAATAAAATGGTCAGCTCCAAAACGGACACCACAAAATAGAACCCGAGCGTTTACCACCGAGGTTTCTAACCAGGTTCTAAGGTGCACCAACCCCACACTTGCCCCCAACAGTTAATAAAATGTACTTGTTAGTATTTGTCACAATAGGTCGTTTAAATCTTTTGTAAACAGGTTAACTAGTTATTTACATTCATCTTTTATTACTTGATTCGCTGTCATACTGATGTTATTGGAAACAAGAGCTGTCAGAGGAGACAGCGTGCTCGACTATTCGAATCATTTGAAACAAATGCAATTTAAAGATTAAAACAATAACAACTATGGCCATACATTCATGTTCAATCAGCAAAAATATTAACAAGTGAATGGTAAGAGAGAAATTCATTTCAAATAACAGAAATAATTTCTGTGACCTTGACCTTGGACATACTGGCATGGGTAATATACCCAACACACTGCCTTGTCATGGTGAACATTTGTGCCAAGTTATTTTGAAAACCCTCCATTCAAAACAAAGTTATAGCCCGGACAAGAAAATTCTATTTTTAGTTACAGTGACCTTGACATTGGACCTACAGGCATGGGCATGGTAAGCAACACACCACATTGTCATGATGAACATTTGTGTCAAGTTATTTTGAAATCACTCTATTCCTAATGAAGTTACAGCCCTGACAAGAGAATTCTATTTTTAGTAACAGTGACCTTGACCTACAGGCATGGGCATGGTACGCAATACACCACCCTGTCATGGTTAACTTTTGTGTCAAGTTATTTTGAAATCCCTTCCATTTTTAATAAAGTTATAGCCCAGACAAGAAAATTCTATTTTTAGTAACAGTGACCTTGACCTTGGACCTTCAGGCCTGGGTATGTGCAGACACACTGCCTTGTCATAGTGAACCTTTGTGTAAAGTTATTTTGAAATCCCTCCATTCATAACAAAGTAACAGCCCAGACAAGAGAATTCTATTTTTAGTAAAAGTGACCTTGACCTTTGACCTACAGGCATGGTATGTGACACACTGCCCTGTCATAGTTAACATTTGTGTAAAGTTATTTTGAAATCCCTCCATTCATAACAAAGTTACAGCCTGGACAAGAAAATTCTATTTTTAGTAACAGTGACCTTGACCTTGGATCTACAGAAATGGGTATAGCGTGGACATACCGCCTTGTCATAGTGAACCTTTGTGCCAAGTTATTTTGAAATCCCTCCATTCATAACGAAGTAACAGCTCGGACAAGAGAATTTTATTTTTAGTAACAGTGACCTTTACCTTGGACCTACAGGCCTGGGCATGTACGTGACACACCGTCTTGTTATGGTGAACAATAATACTAAGTTATTAAAAAATCCAATAGAAAACAACAAAGTTACAGAGCGGACACGATTTTGCAAGAAAATTCTATTTTTAGTAACAGTGACCTTGACCTTGGACCTACAAGCATGGATATTGTACGCGACACACCGCCTTGTCAAGGTAAACATTTATGCCAAGTTATTTTGAAATCCCTCCATTCATAATGAAGTTAAGGCCCAAGTGTATATTTTGCTTTACACAAAATGTAAGTGAAAAAGGGGCATAATTTAAAAAATATTGGATGCAGGGTTATGGGTCTTGTTGGTTATGATGTAGATTTTGATAGTGAAAATATATTTCAAGTTTCAAGGCAATATCTTAAGTAGTATTAAAGTTATGGGCAAATTGCTTAACACAAAATATAAGATAAAGGGGCATAACTTGAAACATATTGACAGCAGAGTTGTGGGTCTTGTTGGTAATGATGTAGAATTTGATGGTGAATATATATTCCAAGTTTCAAGTTGATATCTCAAGTAGTTTACAAGTTATGGACCAAGTGCATATTTTGCTTAACGCAAAATTTAAGTAAAAAAGGGGCATAACTTAAAAAGTATTTGTAGCAGAGTTATGGGTGTTGTTGGTAATGATGTAGAATTTGATGGTGAATTTATATTTCAAGTTTCAAGTTGATATCGTAAGTAGTTTTCAAGTGATGGACCAAAGTGCATTTATTGTTTAACGCATTTGTTTAACGGACGCCGACGGGAACGCTGACGCCGACGCCGACGCCGACACCGGGGCGAGTAGGATAGCTCCCCTATTCTTCGAATAGTCGAGCTAAAAATCGTACCACTTTATGTGGCTTCTCTTTGCCATTGTTCTTCCAACTGAGCAAGACGAAAACATGCGCATATAGATAACTATACTACACTTTGTTTATATCAAATTGTTAGAGTTTAAAACTAAATGGGAAAGAGGTAAGTCCGATAAATTTTCTCGATAACGAGACGAATACATTGTGAGTAAAGGGTCGATTAAGCAAGACCTTAAGCCATTTACTAGTTCGGTATTATTTTTATTCATTTATTTTTATTTACCGGCATTTTGTCAAGGTTAATAATGTTAAAGCAAATCCACACAATGCAAGTATACAAGTAATTTATGTATCTACAACAGTTGAACCTAATGGCTTTAAGCACTATATGCACTTAAGATTTATAGTTGTAATTCTATGCATAAATTAAAATTAAAATGAGTGAAATAAACACATTGTGATATTTTAAAAAGCGTATTATTTTTTATTTGAAACATTTCAACAAACGATTATTAAAATCTATGTCTTAAAATGACCTTGTGAGATGACTTGAAATCGAAAAAAAATCCCATGGGATTTTTCTCTGATTTTCTGTAAAATGGGAGAAAAAAAATCATGGGATTTGTTTAGGTTTTTTTATTTTGTCATATTTTGTATCATTTTGCATAAATGATATGACAGGACAAATAAAATCTTAATCTGCTCAAAATTTCAATTTTTAAAAATGGGTGAAAAATCGCATGGAAGAAAACCCCAATTTGAAAATGGTAGAAAATAACAATCAAACAATGGATAGAATTATCTTAGTTTTTACAAAATGTAAACATTTTAACTATTTTTTCCAAGTTACAGAACTGTTTTGGACATCAAAATGTAGCTGAGCGACATGGGTTTTTTCGAATATTTTTTGTGTTATCTTTGATAACTAGATGAGTGAATTCGTGTGTAGCTTTATTTTAGTGTAATATGTAGTTGCTTTTGTATATATTGCCACGATTAATTTCTCCCATAATTTAAGTGTGGGCTTTTTCTCCCATTTGAAATGGGATTTTTTCACCCATTTTGAAATGGGATTTTTCTCCCATTTTGAAATGGGATTTTTTTTCCCATTTTGAAATGGGATTTTTCTCCCATTTTGAAATGGGATTTTTCTCCCATTTCGAAATGAGATTTTTTTGTCACGGAATAATATGGAATACCGGCCTTATGCGTTCGTGGCAGGAAACGTACAGGGCACGCGCGTCACCCATACTGGGGATGAATCAGTAGCCCTCCCGCAGCTCGAACGCAGAGAAAGTTTTTGCATGAACTAAAAATGCTACGGCGTGTCTGCGTGCTCCCAAATCCGTACGGAGGCGGTAGTAACCACGTACGGATCCCTGAATTTGGCCCACTTTTTTGCACGTAGACAGCACGCACTTGTAAGTACAGCGAATTGTGACCGGGGCTTAACTTCGAAATATTGTATTCAGATATGCTATTGTAAACATGTATGTAAATAGTAACATAAAATCAAATTTCAAAGGCCTTGTGATTAAACAACTGTTTCATGATTTTCTCAATTCTAACGGCAGTTATAAATAACAAATATAATAATAGTAATAATTAAAAAATTTGAGAAACATTGTATATATAGTTTTACCTCTTGCTGTTGGTTTTCCTTGTCAGGCAAATAGCAACACCAATAATGCCCGTTAAAACCACAATACCAGAAATCGAACTAATCACAATAACATTCATTTTGTTATCCGACCGTTCTTCAGTGCCAACTTCAACTGCTGCAAAAATAAATATGTTAAAGTTGTAATGTAAGCGGTTTACATGTGTACATGTATGTGCACAGTAGAGTAAAAACAAGTCATCGTAAAGCATGTGTTCCTTTTCTTGCTAAATGCTTCAAATCTTTTAAAATAACTTTCAAATTGTAAACTGCAATGAATGACGATAAACCTTGTTTAATATTTTATATAAATATTATGCACTTTTGCATCAATAATGAATAAGTTCCTATTGGTGAAATCTGTCTTAAATTCGAGACCATTAATTTTTAATTGATATAAGTTATAGCTGGTTGTAAACTGTAATTTGAAAATTCAAATCTTTATTAATACTGTTTATAAACAGATTTGAAATAAAGGTCAAAAAGGTCAAACTGAAAGTGTGCTAACATAATATAAAAGAAGTAATAACATACCATTTGTAAGATTAAATTTCTGTGAGTAAGTTCCGAGTCCATTTGTTACAGTCAAGCGGTATATTCCGTAATCGTCTTCTGCCACATTTTTTATTTTCAAATTTGTTTGCAGTCCTCTTACTGAAATTTCTGTGTGTAAACTGTTGCTTATCATAGTCCAGTTTGCGTCTCTTAACTTCATCCAAACAATGTCTGACAACTGAGGTTCGGGGTATGCAATGATGGGAAGACTGAATGTTGCAGTATCACCTGGCTTGGCTTGAACACTGTCCTGTATTAGAGTACTAGGATCAACACGCGGTGGACCTACAATTGTAACAGTCCCAAACATACAGATTTTCTTATTATAGAAATCAACTGTTTTTAGCTCTGCATGAAAATCATTCCTGTATTTGCACAGTAAATTGTTCGTGGTTACCACATATTTTTTTTATTTATCGCACTAGCAATACCATGGCTTCGTGATATCGCAAGCCGACGGAAAAAACAGATGACGGAATTTACTGTATGCTCCAAATATATTTTTTTCATAGAAATACATATAAATAGGTTTTGCATGTCAGTTAATTGATAATAATAATTAATATTAATATTGGAGCGCTACCTATCGACAGAGTGAATTATGCATATCAGGAATTGCCACATTCTGAAAAAACAGCATCCCCACACAGTAAAAAAGCATGCATTGGTTAATAAAATGATCAGTTTCAAAAAAGACACCACAAACAATTAAAAAATGAGAACCCGAGAAGTTACCGCCTTATAACAGTCAGTGGCAAATCAAATTGCCACTGGGGATTTAAACCAGGTACTAGCGTGCATCAACCTCACACAGGTTCTCAAATCAACACACGAAGTACATTAACTAGACAAAAGAGTTTACCGAGGTATTTTAAGAACAAAGACAGTTTTAGCTCTGGCAACCAATTTTGTATTTCACACTTTTATTATGCTGATATCATGAATAAGTGCGCTTTCGACGATGCGCGAATATAACAATCAGTGTTCTTTGTATAATACTATCAGTTATGCCAAAATCGTGATATTGTTCAAATAAATTCTTTGATGAACAATATAGGCCTTATCTTAACCGATGATCTTAATATTGACACTCTACGTGACAGTGGCTAATGAATGATAAAGAAATGTTTTGGAAAAGAGCAAATTAAGTTACTGGACTGTTTTCTTTTCCGCAAACCATTGAGTTCGTGTTGATTTAACATCAGATAAAACAAATTTATCAATAAATAAACTATGTAATATTTAAACATGCGTTTATCTTAGATTTAAGTGGTATCGAGTCAGTTTTATAAATAGATTAGGATCAAGGAAGTATCTTTTTATTAAAAGTAAGTGTTTTAGGAATACATTAATTGGCATACATGTAAGTGTAGAAACAGTATATATGAAATGACTAGAGCAAATACTTAGTCATTTCATGAAAAGGCTGAACTATTTAGCCGTTTCGTGAAATGGCTGAGTGAATTAGTCATTTCGCGAAAAGGCTAAAATGTTTAGCCATTTCATGAAATGGCTGATTTCACAGATTGGCTGTAACATATATTTGTCTATATTAAATAATCATCGATACACGGAAAAGTACTGTTAAAGCTTCGATTAAAAATTATACAGTTACACCTGCCTTAGCAGCCACCTGCATTCTGCAACCACCTGTCTTAAACAGCCAAGATGATATTGCCCTAAACTGTCAGTTTGTTCTATTCATAAAAACCCACCTGTGTTAAGCGGCCACTTTTTGTAATTAACTTGGGTGGCTGCTAAATACAGGTTTGGATGTATCTTCTTTCTCTTGTCATTAAAAAAACGATCTTCCTCACACGTTACACGATAATTTACCAAATTAATAAATATCGTCAAGTGATGCTGTGTGGGCGGCTATGCATCGTGTTTCATTTTAGGTACATGTAAAACATTCCAAAGAAATCACGTTACATTTGTTTACGACGCGGTGTTCTAGTTAAAATATGTCTATGCGATCCGTTATAAGTTTGTAATATTTGCAAATAACAAATTCAGCTTTGTATGTTTGTTTCGAATAAATATATGTGCATATGTAAATATTGTAAAGATAAATGAACGCTGATTAGCATCAATCTGAAGTTTCGATGTCCGCCGCCATATGCACACCATCGAATTAGGATAGTCAAAACTGTACTTTATTGGTTTAAACAATGAGTTGCGCTCCAACGGGGGCTATGCGCGTGGTGGGCAGTTAAATGCATTCCATTACTGTCTATGAATAGGCTCAATCAAACCGAGCCTGCAATATTTTGATATTTGTTGTTTTCGATGGCTTTCAAAGTTCCCTTTTTCAGTTTCAAAGGTTCAATTCTATGGAAAAAGAATAATATAACCTAACCTTAAGATAAAAAATACAAGTTTAAGTACGAAAATTTATAAATAACAAAAAGGTAAAATAAAAATTAAATTTACGAACGTCAAAAGTTACGTTTTACTAGTCCTTATTTCATTGTTTTTGTTTTAACATTATGTGATATTGCCTCGACCTAGCGCCTAGCCCTATAATTCTGACGACGCAACCAACTGAGCTTACAGGGTAAACCCCCAAAAAGATTGATCCTATAGCCCTGATATACGTAATCATCACTGCACGACATCGGTAACGGGTTGTTTTTACTGATAACAATACTTTACGATGATTAAGGCCGCCACACTGCACAAGTAGCTCTACTGTGAATTTTAAATGATATTGCCTCTACATAGGAGCGAACCCGCACCGTCACGGCGATAGCGCCTAGCCCTGCTATTGCGACGGCGCAACCAACTAACACAACCGGGAAACCCAAGTTGAGTAACTTTTCAAGCAATTTTGCAAACCAATCTTTAATTGTAAGTGTTTGGGTTCTTAGATATTTTTACTAAGTACTTGAAAAATACAGAAAACATATACCACATTTCGGGGTGCCACAGGAAAATGTACATTCGGTCATATTTTGTGATATTTTAGTTGTTACTATATTTAGAAAGAACGTTCAACTTTCTATAAATTTTTCATAACTAACAAGTGGTTTTATATATTTTAACATTAAAACGATATTTCTAACGCGAAATGCATAATTATCATTGTCGTCTGCTCAACTTTATGACGTCATTTCAAGGATTGACGTCAACTGTCCGAAAGTATCTTTTCCCGTGACGCGCCCCATTTCATTTCACTTACACTTTACCAACAACGTCTGTCGTCGAATTGAAGATTCTTCAAAATTTAAGGCGTTTCTTGCGACACATGTGTAATCCCCAGTGTCTCTGCAGGACACACGATGTAAAGTGTATGTAAGATTTGATGTGTCGAACTCTTCGACTAGCACTGTTTTCCATCTGAACTTCAGTTTTACATTCGAAGCAACCGTGTCGGTGAGACAAGTGAATTGTACGGTGTCGTTTTCCACTACCATTATTATGTCTTTCCCTTCAAATCTTTTTACATGGAACGAAATAACACTTGCCATGTCTAAAAGAAAAAGGATTATATCTTATTACCTTTTCGGTTATTACCCACTGGCAGGATGTTTGGATGAACAAAATATTTAATAATAGCTGTTAGTGAGTTGTTAGTGAGAAAATATGCCGACAAGTTTCAAGGTGGATGGATGCTTAAGTCTTTGGTAAAATCTAGAAGACTTGTTTGCAACGAAATAATGAAATAGCTTCATGACTGTTTTATGACGTTTATCTGTTTTCAGTTTAGTCTAATAATTGTTTGCGTTTAAAACTGGGCCCAAGATCATAAAACTAAGTTTTGAGATCAGTCTCAAATCTCAAGCATCTGATTGGCTGAAATGGCGACTGGTCGCCATTTCAGCCAATCAGATGCTTGAGATTTGAGACTGATCTCCAGATTTAGTTTTGTGATCTTGGACACAGGATTTAAAATGCATTTTTTTCAAAATACGATGAAAGTTTAGGCATTCAAGTTTTATATTTATACATATTAATCGCTAATGTGGAGATACTTACATTTAACTTCAAATAATATTTTTTCAGAACTGGCAGATTTTCTTGGATAATTATTAGCTGAACAATATATACGTCGACCATCAAATGATCGATTAACTTGGTATGATATTTCACTTTTAGTAGAAAACAGCTCCTCTGTGCTGTTATGAATTCGTTTTGTAATACCATCCAGAAATGGTACTTGGCTCTCCTTTCCAGGCATATCCTCTGTAAGAAACCATGTGACATTTGGCGCCGGTCTCGCAAAAGATGTTTGACAAGACATGTTTATTATGGAGTTTTCTGTTGTTGAAATTAGGTTCCGGGTTGGCTGTATTTGAACAGAAGTCACAGGAACTGAAAAAAAAACACAAATTTGATAATATACTTGAACCTTTCTACCTGTGTATGAGGCTCCGTTTTCTGAATGTTGCTATTCTAACATGCCTATTTCACGTTTTGTATTTTTTCCCAATTGAGCGCAATCCCGTTTTGGAGCACGGTTATCTTGATTTGCAAGATAGCAAATTCTGCAAAAACCATTAATAGCCAGATAATACGTTTGTGTTATTTTACTTTCAGGCCAGTTTGGTAGGTTAAAGTTACTCCACTAAGACAACTTGTACGTGTTTGTTTATATTAGAACCTTTTGGGAAAAACTGTTTGCAACTTACGGTTCCAAGGCGGTGCATGTAACCCTTGAGGTTCTTATTTTCGTTAATTGTTTGTGACGTCTATTTTGAGACTGATCATTGTATAACCTTGTTCATTTCTAATCTCTACTTTGTAGCTGTGTTGGGAGGATGTGTCTACTGCATGCGGCTATTATGCATATTTCACTTCTCAGGACATAATCTTACAGATACACTTAACATCTTTAAATGTAACTTTTTCCCGTCAGTGGTAGTTAATGGGGATATAGAAACCTTAATCGAGCTAGATTAATGTAAGAGTTGCACTAAACGATCTTCAAGATAAATAAAAGACAAATGTTTTCAAACGATTTTTAAAATTTACTTATCGAATATTGAAACGAAGTGTTTGGGTTATGATAAGAGCAAAAATCATACGAGGAAAACCAAGGAAAGTTTCAAAACCAACATGAAGAGAAAGGTGAGGTAAAATTTTCTTTAAGCAATTCAGAGTTCGTTGGATTCAATACTATTTGAGCGTATGAATACAAAATAAATTTTTAATATACAATCGTTATTTTTTTGAAAGTGTTGATTATTTATTGGTTTATTTCAAGAAAGAAATAAAAACATGGTTACCCATAACATAGACAGATGCAGTATTACTTTTGTTGTATCCGTCGTACAAGCATTCCCAACGTTCATCATGTCTGTTCCTTGTAATATTTCGAAACAGAATACTTGATCTGTATTTGTCACATTCAACCGAATATAGAGTGGTGTTTCCTAAAACTGCGTCGTCGCTGCAGCGATCAGAAATTTTGAACACGTTCCGTCGCCTGCATACATGTAACCTAATGTGCTGGTTATTAGAACCTATCCAAGTCCATTGCGTTCGAGATTCATGGTATATGAAAGGGGTGATTCTTTCTAAGGAACATTTTAGAAGGACACTTTCTCCCTCCAGAACCTCTGCTTTTTGTGGATTTAATATTAATTGTGATGAGCATATTCCTGAAACAAAAATACAAAGCACACTTACAGACTTCCCGAAAGTTGCCAGACCGAAGGACCTGTCTGGTAAAATTTCGGCCGGTCAGACAGGTTTTCTAATGTTACCAGACCGAATGTCAGACAAAAATTTGAACTCCTAATACTTGATTATACCTTTTTATCATGTTTCGGTATGACAGAATTTGTTTCGGTCAGACAGTTTTTCACATCTTGTCTGACCAAATGTCTGACACTTTTTTCAACTTTCGGGAAGTCTGCACTTAGTCTAGAGGATTATGATTATTTACTACAGAATTCCTTCCTCTGATAAAGCCTAACGCCAGCGAAAAACAATGCGCTAGTTTTAAAACGTTAGGCGAATGAAAGAGAGAGAGAATTGTTTATTACTATAGTTGAAATATTTATCAAATCTTAAGTTAAGGGAAATTTAATAGTTTTTTTTATAATTATGCTCTGTTGAAATTTTTTATATATTGGTTCCCAGACTCAACTATATTAAATTTGTTTAACGTGTGAAGGGAAAAAATCGAAACCCGCTCCGTGGGGGATGGTTGCTTGTCATATGTTGTGCCACTCATGGTGCTAAAATCGGTTCTATCTTTGCACAATGTCTCCATATCAAGCACCTGCCTGCGAAAGGCATTAGTAAATAAAATTCATGTCATTTATACACCTACTTGACAAACGCATTCAACTTTTCTTTTCCAAAAGCAGAAGGGCATAGACTCACAACATAAACAAACAGAATTCGATCGATTGCCTTGTTCTTTAATATAAATAAGGAAATGTTCTTTATGCATTGAGCTCCAGACATAGATATTACCAAACTGATTAGCTGCTATCATTTGATTATTTGAAAGTCCTTGGAAGTGTTTTATTACTTGTACGCATGTTGTTGTTTGTTTTGTTGTGTTTTTTGTTGTTGTTGTTTTTTTGGGGGGAGGGTGATATTTTACGTTGCTCGATCAATGTCTTGTCTGCCTATAATCTCGAACAGTATAAATGCGATGTAGAAAGCATATTCTATAAAGGACAGATCAAATTCTACTCTGGCTACAACTTATTTTAAAAAGCCTTTACCTACTGAAAGTTCAACACTTTTGAAAAAAATGCAATCGTGACAACTGTCTCCACAATTAAAACACATGTAATCGGTAAATGTGTTCCTCTTTATGCAAAGATTATATACTTCACAAACAAAACATTCACCTGTAATTGTGTTCAATTAAATAAATCATTATACATGCGTGGTCACCATATTTGGTAATGATATGCAATTAAACTTTTGTTTCTTTATGCAAAGAGATGAACTACGTTAGAATGCAGTTTTTACGCATATTGAACGAATTTAACCTTAATTTTTGTAATATAACATATGACAAAACCTATGATGATTGGAAATATAAATCATATAGTACATACTCGTACTTAGTCTAGACATTTTAGGGCAGCCTTATTTGAAGGACAAATATTTTTTAAAATTTCATTTTCCTTTTTTAGATATTATATGATACGATCGATATAAAACAACACTATGTATTTGAAATCATTTATTTCAAGTCAATTGTCTTTATAATCTACAAAATACCAATATCTGGGTCACCGTGTAATGAAGTCAAGACTGTACAACGTGTCTTAGATTTTTAAGTTAGCCAGTTAGCAGGTAGAACACATGCCGGAATAACAGAAATAAAGAATACTGCCAGAGGACGTGTACCTGTACGTCTGTTTTGACATTCTCTGTCTCTCTAGCCAGCTATCAATTAATTGCAGACCTAGAGGGTAACAGCTTTTTGTGTGCGGCATGTTATAAATGTTATAAATGGGAAGAAGTTAAGAACTATTTTGTAAGAAACCTCTATCTATGTAGAATATAGTAATACGATTTCAGTTAAAGCCTCTTTATAGGTCTGATTTAAGGTATCGTAAAGGATTTTTACGGAGCAGGCCTTTCATGGCGATGCAGATCTTAATGTATCTAATGAAAAATATTAACTTGTAATAAAATGCTAATAAACGTTTTGTTTTACAATTATGTTTTATAATTCTAAAACGAGACATATGTAAATATAGACAAAATTGGTATTTCCATGAATTTAATTAATATTCAAAAGGTGAAAAAATAAATATTTTTGGTGTGCGGGTGGTCAACGTTAGTGAATACAGATACATTTCCATCGTAAATTAAATGCAACTCACCAATAAGAGATGTTATTAAAATTAATTTAAAAGTATCCATATCAATGTTTGGTTTATCATCGCAATTCAGAATAATTTAAAAGTTTAAACTTCCTACTTCATTAACTTATATATTTTTTTCCGGATTCGTCATTTCCATTTACACTTGACTGTTGTGATAAGTAGACCTATGTGGTATAATTATAAATTTAAAAAGATCGTATTGCTGTCCATTTATTTATGATATTCCAACCAAGAACAAAATCAAGTGACATACTAAGTTCAACATGTTTTACACTGTTAGAATTAACTTCAGATAATGTTTTCTGATTATAAAGGCTGCAGTTTTTCAAGTCAAACGGGAGATAACTTGTTAGAGACCGTATATTTTATTTAACGAGTTGCCTTTAGTTTAGAAAACAATTTCTAGCAAGTAAGTTTGTAAACACTTATCAAAAAAGAACAACAATATAATTTAAGGATAGTGATCCTCCCTTGATATATTTCGTATATTGTTTGTGGTGCCGTATTTTTGATGAAATGATATTCATAGGTGAGTGTGAGAGGGTGTGTCTATTAAATGTGGCCATTCCTGATTTGCATATTTCACCTTTTTTAATAAACCTCCTTTCTTTTCATCTTCTTTCTCCGGCCTTTCCTGTGATGCACAAGATTTAAATTCATAGATCCCTGTCAAAATTATATTCCGTGTTGTTACCCCTACATAATTTTCTTGTTTAAGGCAAACCAATTCATTTATCAAGGGACCATATGCCGCTGATTAATCTGAAAATTAAGTTTCAAAGTTTACCGTCATAGGCACACCATCGTTTGTGATGGATTAGATTTGGTACTGATTGATTTAATCAACTCACCAACTTGAAACAAAAGTCAAATGTCTCCAAAAATTACAAAGCTCTTAACGTGCGCGGAAAGTTTATGGCTATAAGAATATTTATACATGTAATAATATAATAACCATACTTCGTCACATAGGTGTAATAGGGGCGCGTCACGGGAAAAAGTACCTTCGAACAGTTGATGTCGATTCTTGAAATAACGTCATAAAGATGAGCAAACAACATTAATTATTATGCATTTCGGTTTAAATATATCATTTTATTGTTAAAATGTGTAAGAAAAGCACTTGTTAGTTATGAGAAATTTAAAATAGTTTTAAGTTCTTTCTAAATATAGTAACATCTAAAATATCAAAAATATGACCGAAGGTACCTTTTCCCGTGGCGTGCCCCAATTATGGTATATCTCCTTCACATTTCAATGGTACTTATACCGTTATTGCACTAAGTTGACGACATGCCCAATGAGAAAATATTAAGATAGTATAAAGAATAACGTAAAACCATTAAAATAAAAAGGTATCTGAAAACTGTGTAAACGCAAATAACAAAAATGTGTTAATACAATAATTAATTATAATTGGTGTATCATATATAACTGCAATGAGTGAATAACCCAAGCAGCGTGTATAGCGGCATGGGCAATAATATGTATTTCAATGACTGCCCATGAACAGGCTCAATCAAACCGAGCCTGCAATATTTGCATATTTGTGGTGTTCGGTGGCTTTCAAAGTTCCCCTTTCATTTATTTATAAAATATAAAGGTAACTTACTATCAGTTTGATTCTGTTATCTGTTTAGCATCAATCATCTAAATCTTGCAGACATTGCAACGTTGAAAAAGGTTCTAAAATGTTAAACATTTGAAGACAAGTTGCGACAAGGTTGACTCAACTTCCGTCTGTGATTTGAATGGTCACGCTAGTCACCCAATAAAGAGTTCAGCATATCTCGTGGAACGTGAACCGCCATGTGTGTAACGAACGTTTCACGCACGATCAAAACCGATATCACGCGGAACTAAATTGCAGTCTTTACTGTGTAAACTAAGAACAGAATAATAAAAGCTGACATTGATTGTTTTTAAGGTATGTTCGCTAATAAAAACGATTTAATGAAAATGCTTTTATGTGGGAAATGCGCTTCCAACTTTAACACAAAAATATTTAAATTGCTTTTACAACATAGTCAAGTAACTTTGCTCAAAATTTAAATAAAATTATTTTTTTAATATATGTGATCTCGCCGCTATATAACAATATACAAAATTTTAACTAATATGCAGGACAAAGTTTAGCAGGATTAAATTTTTAACCAATTTTTTAAAAAAAAAATCTTGGTAAACTTGTATTATATACACGAGATAAAACGCGTCTACAATCATTTCTTACAATATGCATGAATATAACACAGTGTATGCGATTCCAAAATTTGTACCAATGCGTAAATGAAAAAAAAAGGTTTTTGAGTTTCGAAAACGCAACATTGTCAAATTTTTAGTTAATCATTTAACATGGCAATACCTGATTTTGCATTGTAAGTTGTATTGCCAGAACACATTTCCTGGTCACTGACGATGAAAACTACAGCTGATTAATATACATGTTTTAAATATGTTTAACTATTTGTTGTTTAACATTCGTAAACAGTATACATATACCTGTAACGTATATTGTACGTTATACAATTGCGGACACTGTTTAAATCAAACATCTGTATGTACTGTTTATTGGTGTAAATATTGAATTGCGCTCAACCCAAGCTATGCATTTCTATTACTGTCCATGAACAGGCTCAATCAAACCGAGCCTGCACTATTGTAATATTTGTCGTGTTCGATGGCTTTCATAGTTCCCTTTTCATCTCTTTCAATATCACATTAGCGTTGTTTGTGCCGTGTGGCGGCTGTAAAAAGTCTCCCCGTACATTCACTCAGTGCTGTTATCTGTTACGTCCTTTGAAGATCGTTGAGCACGATACATATGTACTATGTTAACAGTATTTCTAAAATTGCCTTTGTTTAAATATTTCGGACAGTTTTGAGATATGTGGTTTCAATTTCCCAGCCAATATAGATTTGGATATTGTTCAATCACCCCCAAGGATAAACTTCGTGCTTTTTTAAATTTCGCTTTAGCGTTGTCTGTAGTATGCAGGATTTATATTCTAAGATCCCCTGTCAAAATTCTATTCTGTTTAGTTCCGCTTGTTTTCTTGCTTAGGGCAAACCCATTATTTTATCTGGGGACCTTTACGCCGTTGAAAATGGAATGGTATTAATCTGAAAATACAGTATTGAAGGTTGCATATCCACCGCAATATGCACGCAATCGTTAGGGATGGTCAAAAGGGTACTGTTTAAATATTGAGTTGCGCTCAACCCGGGGCTAGGAAGTGTGGGCAGTATTATGCATTTCTTTTACTGTCCATTAACAGGCTCAATCAAACTGAGCCTGATTTTTTTTCATATTTGGCGTGTTCGATGGCTTTCAGAGTTCCCTTTTCATCTATTTAAAGTAGATTTAGAAGATTTGAGACTTTGACAGAAAAGTGTATACAAAATGAATTATTCGCAAGCAATTATAAGCAAATTTTCGTTATTTATTCGCGGTTAACTAGATAATTGTTTCCGATTATCTCCAGTAGTCTTTTTTATTTGCAATTTTTAAAATTTTTAATCAATTAAATTTACTGAATAATTAACGATACATTTTCCGACTTATTAAAGAAAAAACAATCATGATAAAATCATAGACGGTTGAAATATAATTCCACATTTAAAATTAATAAACAAATTAGCTTTTAGTGATTTCTCTTGTGAAAACCGTCTATAACATGATCAGTGAAAAATTGACAAACATAAACCCTTGGGTTCTTACTTTCGTTAATCGTTTATTGCGTCTATTTTGAAAATGATCAAAACCATGCTCTCTTCTCCTCTTTTTTTGGCTGTGTAGGGGTTCTGTGTCTACTGGATGTGTCCATTCCTAATATATTTATTTCACGTTTTACTAATCCTTTCCCAGAGTTTCGGTTGTAAAGACCATTTGGGGCTAATTGTGGTTTAATAGGCGGTTATTGACAACATAAACTACTTTAAATTAACCTAAGCATAGGACACACATTTTTAAATAGTATCTAATATATAATCTAATATATAACATGTACTTTACATATTGGTAAACAATTACTGTAACAAATAAACTATTTAGATGAACCTTGTCCGTAGTAAAAAAATCAAACAAGTGAAATATGCATATCAGGAATCGCAACATTCAGAAAAAACAGTCTCCACACACAGTCAAGAAGAGGAGGAGAGAGAAAGAGCATGGTTAATAAAATGATCAGTTTAAAAAAAAGACACCACTAACAATTAAAAACAATGAGAACCCGAGGGGTTACAGCCTTGGAACGGTCAGTGTCAAATCAAATTACCACTGTCCCAACAGGTTCTCAACCCACTTATCGGCTCAACAATGTTGCATGCAAAAGCACACAAACATATAGCATGGCAAAGCCAAAGGGCGTGAACTCAATGAACTAATCGAGACAACAGCTCCTTGAGCTCAACAAACAATACAAACAATGTGTCGGTTTGAAAAATGACTACAGACAAATAACTTTTTGTTCTCTTTGGTTGTTTTGTAATGTTTGTCTGTTTTGTATATGTGTGTATGTGTATGTATATTTATGTTATGCTTGTTTGCAATTTTGTTCTTTAGATGTATATCTGCATTCTCTTCTATGAAGGAATACAAGATTATCTATCTGTCTATTTGTATTATGTTATTAAATCCACAGGCAAATATCGATTTCGCCCATATGAGGCAAATTCATGTTTTTGTGAAGAAGAATCGTTTAAATAAAATTACTTACTTTCCGACTTAAAAAACTGGACTACGTTCGGAGTTTGGTTGCCTGGAGTATTGTTATGTTACGAATGTACTACAGTCAATGATTTTGTTTGGTCGCCATCATGAGAACTGCCAAGGGACGCTTAGCATTTGGTACAGGGAAGCTGTTACATGTCACTGTTATACAATGTAACACTATCAAATACCCTATTCTTATATTTTGAGAACTTCGTCAGTAGGTTCTTAGTCTTTTGTACACTTATTCCTTTCTGCTGGTTAATGTGGGATCCAGCAAACACTTATTTTCTATACCTTGATTTTTTTCAGAATGAAATAATCAGATGCTAAACCCAAGTTTTTCATTTATAGCTAGCCTATCTGTTTAACAGTGAAACGCATATTTATCCTAATTATTGTCTTATTTGTATTCATGCTCTATTTAATAACTGCAGACGTAGTTCTTCCTTACCAAGGGGTTTTTATCAGATCGTTGGCCAAAATTGAGTAACCCACCTTTAAACTTTGGAAAATGACAATCCTTTAGCCCAATAAACAACACACATGTCGTGAAGTCAATTTCGGACCCTCCGTCAGAACTTACAACGTGCTTTAATATATGATTTTCAATTGAGTAGGTGAAAGTCATATAACTGAGTTATATCCTACCATAAACGACAAAACTGAATAGATAAATAACAACAACGGTATTTTTGAGATGACGTCTTTTTATTACCGTGAAAGCTAAAGGTTTCATTTAAAAAAGAAACTCATGGGATTAACAATAGACTGGTAGACTGTCACCTTCCTTAAAATATAATACATGTAAGAAAATTTCTCTTTTAAGACTACCTTTCAGTGACGTGTTAAATAACTCTTAAATGCTCATATGATCATCTAACTATGCTGAAAAAACAATGAAACACTTACTTCTTGTATACATTTGCGATAGTGAATATAACATAACAATTCAAACAATGTTTGTTTTTTTCAAAAATGTTCGGCCATAGGCCTTCGTCAGTTGTTAGTACCACGAGAAATCTAAATTTTCTTCATATGTTACTCATATCCAAGAAATCAAGTTTATTAAAAATAATACAAATCACTCTATAAATTTACTGCATATAAAAACAAAAATCGTTCGTTAAAATATTTAACCTAAACGTGCGGTTTTAGCTGTTCCGTAAGTCTTTTTCAATCATCATCAGTTTTAGTGATAATATAAAGTAATAGTTTGCCGAAGGAATTATTCTTCAAATTAATTGAAAATTATTTCTTCATAAAACAATATTAATTAAACTTGTTCAAATTTATTCGTGTCATCTACCGTTTATTTAATAATAAAATGAAAAAAATCGCAATTATTTGAATAAGCAAGTTCGATAGTGTTTTACGAACAAAAAACATTTTTTCTCTTACGATAAGCAACAAAATCGCAATTAAATATATAATATAACAACAGCAATATAATTATGTATGATGGTTGATTTTTCTTTCTTTGAATTTTAATCAGTCATAGTATTCTATGAACTGAATTTTAATCAGACATGTATTTTTTTCTGGGAATTTAAAGGTCACTTTGGCTAGGATAATATAAAACTTTTAATAAGTAGAGTGACATCTTCCACACAATAACATAAGATAATAATTGTTTTTAAGATAATGCCGCGATACGGTGCATGAAGATTGATGAGGCGACTAAGAACAGTTCGATGTTCTGTTATTGTTAGTTATACAAGCGGAATTATCATAGTTAATGTCTTTAAAAAAATATATACAATCGCGTAAACAAATAACAACTCATTTTGAGTTCTCGTTGAATACGTATACTGTATTTAATATTACGCCATTTATTCACAAATATTATTCATAAAATCATCATCAATAAAACGAGAAAGCAAGTTAAAGGTTTAACAACAACCCTTTTTCCATTTACGATAACCTAATCAGATTGATTCACTCATATAAGTGCAGGTTAGCTCCACTTAGTCAGCTATGTAAATTACCATAGCGCAGGTCAATCTTCACACTTTGGATCTAAATTCAAACAATGACAACTTTTACTTCACATATCTGGAGAGCGTTGTATTGGTGAGGGGGCTTGAAATCTTGTATTCGCACTGCTTTACCATAAACGATTTGTTGACAGGCGAATTCGATGTTGGATGTTATTGGTGCCCCTGTGTAAGTCGCACATAGTGTTCCATTTACGCCATTCTTCCCGTCTTCAAACGAATTGTGCACAAATATGGTGAAGTCTGTGTTCCTCCAAACTACAAATTTAAAGCAGGAACAAATCTGATATTTACATTTTTATTTTACAAATCGAGTCATACAATCGCTTTTAAATAAACATAAATTGTTTAACGAAATGACGCGTATTATGTTTATATATAACCGCACAAATTAGTTGATCTTATGGATCAGGTTTGACTGGCCTCATGAGTTCTAGACGGGCCTCAGACTTAAACTAATTTCTAAATTGTTGCGACGTTTATACAAAGTTTATAAACATCACAGTCTGGAAATGTTTTCATTAGAAATGTTGTGTGTAAATATCACAATAACGCAATGCATTATTATGTTTACATTTTAAATGAGTCGTTCTAAATTTACGTCAAAATTGTAGAGTGTATTCGAAATGAAAGTCGATTCGACCTATCGAATACTAATCTTCTCTAATACTTCCAATTGTGATTTTATTGATTTGACTGAGAGGGCTCCAACTCACCTAGCCGGGACGACTCCCAAAAAGGTTGATCGGATAGTTCTGATAAACGTCATCATCAATGCATGAAATCGGTAATGGATTATTTAACTGATAAAAGTACTAAGTGAGTAATAAAGAAAGTATGTTCATGTAGAATATCACATTATAGTAGGAAGGATTTAGGAATAAAGATAGCTTTCAAATATAATGTAACCGAAGAAACAAATAATCATGTATAACGATATCTGGTTTTTAAGTAAACAAGTTTGATTGATGTAGATTTTAAACATAACACTAACAGAACTGGTTACTCGGAAGAAAGGGTAAACCGTTGTAACATAACCAGCATGTTCGAATTCCATGACCCATGTAGAATTGTTGGAATTTGTATGCGCACATCGACATCCACAAGAATATGAGGAACAAATTAATTCGTCTGTCTCCCCATCTATAGCATTTTCTGCCACACAGAAGCCATAAGTGGATGACTGCCAGGCTCGAGATCCCTGGGCTTGCATTGTATCTACAAATATACGGAATGTTTCGACCAATTTGCATACTTCTGAAATGTGTAAGTCAATATAAGTTTGGTTTATTATATTGTTTTAGAGAGAATTTTATTAATTTAAAGTTAATTTTTTTCATAAAATCAAGTCACATCCCATAAAATGAATCACCATTAAAATTATATGTAAACTAAACTTATAGATACACATGCTTAATTACCGTTTTAAATGGTAAGAAAAAATTATATACACATGCCTTTTCTTGGATTTTTAGCTCCATCTACTAAAGTCTCGAGAAAATCTATAACCCCATACCTTTACCTTTTAAGTCTCGGAATAAATGCATACGAATATTCGATCTGTTTTGAGCGTTGGTCAAAATGTATTTTATAAAGATTTCCTTTCGATTAAGTCTGTCACAAACTAGTTTGATAATAGTTACTGTTACAGTACTAATATGGTGAGCCGCGAGATAGTTTAACTATGGTAGCCGTTCTGACATGACTGTTGTGTGAGCCTCCCGCTAGTTCAAGAATAATCACGAATCGGAAAAGACTGCTCGGGGAGCAGAAGTTCGAGAATTGTTACCCTTCTTCTATGGCGACCGTTTTAGCCGCCATCTAGTTAAAATGGTCACCGTTCTGGTATCATGATCATTTGGTAAGCCGCCGACATCTTTCAAATCGTGTCGAGTTTCCCCAACCCCCAAAGACTTTTTCAGATATGGCAGTTAAATGAGCCGCCAGCTAGTTAAAATGGTCACATTTCTGGTATCATGGTCATTTCGTGAGCCGCCGATATCTTTGAAATTGTGTCGAGTTTACCCCAACCCCCAAAGACTTTTTTTAGATATTGCAGTAAAATGAGCCGCCAGCAAGTTTAAGGATTTTTTTCTGATAAGGCTGCTTGGTAAGCCGCAAGCGACTTTAAAATGGTGTTAAGCCCCAAAAGACTGGTTAAGAGTAGGCATTTTGTTGAGCCACAAGCCTAATTAAAATGCTGACCGATTAAATACCTGTCAGGGTCGAGACTCAACAGGTACTTGATTTGAAATCATGTCTGTTTGGTTACCGTTTACTTATTGGACATACGCCTGGAACATTAAATAGATGCCGCGTATTCAAGATGATCGTAACAGCTTGGCTCATAACTACGAGACATATTTGTTTAACTGAACATATTCATTTATTACGTTTATTATGTTAGAGCAATATGGTATCGGTACCACGCTTAATAAAGTTTCAATGTTTAATGTTATTTACTTTAGAGTATATAATAATAAAAAACCATGAACAAGCTTAATCAATCCGAGCTTTTTTAATTTTTATTGTTTCATTTATGTCGGACACTTTTAAATGTCAAGATTAAATTTAACACAAACTTATCAATCAATTACAAATCAGCTTTAAACCAGCCAAACAAATTAAAAATTCTAAAATTATTTTAATTTGTTCCAAATTTATTAAACAACGAACTGAATAATACCTATGTAATAGGCAGTCCAACCGTCGCGTTGAGTTGCCAGCATAGTTCCATCTGGAGGGTAATAGGCCGAAAGCTCACATTTAGAATTCGCTTCATCCACGTTTACTTAGCTGTTACACAACCAGGAGTTTCTTGGCATTTTGCCAAACAAATTATGAATGGAACAAACTCTATCGAACCCATTAATTTGCCAAAAGTTACGTCCCATCGCGTCCATTTTCTCCTTAACTTGGTACAATCAGCTGTTTGAAGCAAACCATACGGTAAAAGAAATAAAATCATATAGTCCTTCTTTAAAGTTAATTCAAATTGTGTTTTGTTTAAAGTCCATGATTTCACTGATTTTGTCTTTCGAAAAAAAAGAACCTTTAAACTAATTATTTTCTCAGTTCTATTCAATATTAGGAGATACTTAGTGATTTCAGATTCGGTAACAAATTAAAACTGAAAAGTTTGTCTTCTTCCTAAAGCGAACAAACGTGAACTCTATTTATTAACATGTTTTAAAATATTAAATACAATAAATGCCTAGCGGGGCGTTTCCTGTCATTAAGTCACGAGCATCCGGTATATTTTACCCTCTGGAGAATTAAACGATAGCTATATATGCTTTTTAGTTAATTACCTTTAAAATATTTAGCAAAGAACTTCATTAACTAATTAAATGTTCTGTTCTGTACTATCAGTTCCTGCACTCAATGCTGATCGATCATAAAGCTGGAAGCTTCTTAAAAGTCCAATTTGGCTACAACTATTGTATTTGACACATTTGTTTGAAGATTTTAATGCTTAAAGAACTACTTAAAAACTTAACCAATAAAATAATCTAACGTTGGCGTCTTAGCGTCATGACAAAATCAAGCCAGATGATTGCGAATTCCTAACAATATGTCATGTAGTTGTTCCTTTCAACCAGCTGATAAATTATTATATTTTCCATTTTTGATTCGAAAACAAGGAGTTGGTAGACAAAATAAAATTAACTATTGGCTGGTGGCGGATGCAACTGACATTTCTTTATTAATAATCAATATAAACATATTGTAAACTTAATTTGTTCCATCATATGTATCTTGATTTAAAAGTCAAAACTTGAAAAAAAAAGGTAATATATGCATATCAGGAATCGCCACACTCAAAATACACAGCCTCCCCACGCAGCGAAAAAGAAGAGAGGAAGAGAGAGAGTGCATGTTTTATATACGTATGTCAATTAAAATAGGACGCCACAAACAATTAACGAAGAAGAGAACCTTTGGGGATACCGCCTTGGAACGGTCAGTGGCAAAACAAATTGCCACTGGGGGTTTAAACCAGGTTCTAGGGTGCACCAACCTCACACTTGCCCCAACAGGTTCTCGTATCACAAAACAAGTACAAATTGTCTTGGTGAAATAACTCCAACCCACCTATCAGCTCAACAATGTTGCATGCAAAAGCATACAAACATATAAACATAAGAATTAATAGCATTGCAAAGCCAAAGGGCGGCTACTCAATGATCTTTCCGAGACCAGAGCACCTGGAGTAAAATCAGCAAGAACACGATGACAGGGATAAAAGAAACAAATCGAGCTTCGAAAGATATTACTGTGTGTTGTAGCAGCGTTAGCCTACATAAAATTAATAATGCTGCTAGAACACAAATTTTATGTTTCTTAACAAATTTTCAATATTTCACTGTTAACAATTCAGCTATATCTATAAAAGCGGTGTAACTATTCGGTTATGTTCAAATTTGGTTTCATAACGATTATAAAACAATAACCATATCCTTCGAGTTGAAATTCTTGATAGTCCTTCTCCGCTTCTGAAATATAAATACGTTTAACTTGTTAATGCGTATAACAAACGTTCAGTAAAGATTGTTTAATGGTTCTTCAACCTGTCTACATATGTAGAGTCTGTACAAGCGGACAAGTTTCCAACTAAAAGAAAAGTGACAAATCACGTGGATCCTCGTCGGCTTTCCGTTTCCGGAAATATGTTTGATTTTTGTGACAAATAACTACATGTGTATTTTGGATATTTTAAAATTTACTACACTTCTGGTGACTTACGCGGACGTGAGTTCCTTGTATTTTTATCATACTATATATAATGTTGCTTATGCAAATTCAACAATTGTGATTTTTGTTTTAACCTTAATGTTTTTATATAGAAGCTAGTGTGAACATAAAATTTTAAGTATGAAAAGATAAAAAAATTACTTAAAGGTAAAATAAAAAATTACTTTTAGAACGTCAAAATGTTACGTTCTACTAGTCCTAATTTCATAGTTTTTCTCTTTATATTAAGTATTTTTTTCAAACACCTAGTCGAACCAATTTTTGATTGTTTATGTGTGGGGACTTGAATCTTTTTACTCACGACTTGAAAAACACAGAAAACATATTTTACAGTTCACTTACACCTCACTAACAACGTCTGTCGTCGAATTGATGGTTATCCATAATTTAAGTCGTTTTTCGACACATGTGTAATCCCCAGTGTCTCTGCAGGACACACGATGTAAAATGTATGTAAGATTGGATGTGTCAAACTCTTCGACTAGCACTGTTTTCCATCTGAACTTGAGTTTTACATTCGAAGCAACCGTGCCGATGAGACACGTATATTGAACGGTGTCGTTTTCCACTGCAGTAATTATGTCTTTCCCTTCAAATCCTTTTACATGGAACGAAATAACACTTCTAAGCCATGTCTAAAAGAAAAAGGATAATATCTTATTACCTCTTCGGTTATTACCCACTGGCAGGATGTTTGGATGAACAAAATATTTAATAGTATCTGTTGTTAATGAGAAAATATACCGGGCAAGTTTCAAGGTGGATGGCTGCTCAAGTTTTTTGTAAACACTCGAAGACATCTTTGCATCTAATCATTCCGAAGATGCAGAGATAATTTTTAATTTGTGATGTTTTAATAAAGAATGGATTTAAATACAGAGTATAATAACAGCGTTATCTAACGTTCCAAAGACATGAAACAGATTTTAATTGATATTTTCCACATTGAATATAATTTGCAATGGTTATAAAATATTAGTTTCATTCTGATTTAGGTAGTTTTTGCTACGTTAGCTTATACGTTATTATAAGTATGCTTTTCTTCCCGGGTGCTTATCATAATCGTATAATTTAAAAGAAATAATTTCATGTTTCATGACGTTTATCTGTTTTTTTAACGTTTTTGCGCGCACAGTTCTATCCTTCCCAAAGTTCCCTATAAACAAGCAACTGTCTGCGTCAGGCATTGTGAATGCATTTCGGCAAAGACAATGCTAGACGAAGGAACTCAATGTCCTTTCCAAGGCAGTAGAGCATAACACAACATAAACAAAATCCGATCGATTTCCTTGTTATTCAATATTTACGATAAACATTTATTATCTGTTGAGCTCCAAACATAGAGATTACCAAACTGATTAACTATAACCATCTCGATAGACTTACATTGTATACAGTTTACATTGCTCGATAATTTTTTAGTCAGCCTCTTTTCGCGAACAGTATAAATAAACAGAACAGAACTGATCATTTATTTACACCCAAGTATGGTAGCATACAATGATGTAAGCACACTCAATAACGGGGAAAAGAAATGCTAGTAGAATTGTACCTTATTTTCAAAGGGATGAACTGTTAGCATGTTTTATAGCTTTACTTTGTAAATTTGTATTGTAATAATGGTGGTGGGGGAATATTTTACATTGCTCGATCAATTTCTTGTCAATCTATTACCTCGAACAGTATGCTTTGTAGGTATCATATTCTATAAAGGCAAATCAAATTTGAGCAGTTCTATAATTTGTTATTAAAAGTTTTTTACCTACCGATAGTTCAGCACTTTAGCAAAGATTGCACCGGTGACAACTTTTTCCAAAAGTATCAATTTTGTGCAAAGTTATATACTTCACAGGCAAAACATTGACATGTTATTGTGTTCAATTAAATAGTTCATTATACTTGCGTAGTCACCTTATATGGTAATGCTAAGTTATTTGCCAAATAGTAAACTTGTGTTTCTTTATGCAAAAACATGAACTACGTTAGAATGTAATTTTAAGCCGATTGATTGCGCGCAGAGTAACCTGTTTTGAGATTCTCTTCCCCTGCCCTTCCGAAATCCTAGCTCGAGGACTACATATTAGACGTATTAGAGCACACTAATTCATTGGACAATGCTTTTTTTCAGGCATTTCCTTATTTTAGACCAAAGATGATACTAATTAACCTTTATTTAATCCGTTTAAACCTAATTATATCTATCGCTAAAGAATTTTGTATTCGTTATTCGTAAAAACCATCTGTAAATTTAAAAAGAAAGGTTACCAACATGCTATTTTACAGCGCTCTGCAGGCCTGGTGATTAATCCATCTACAGTTGATCATTATGCTTACCTCTTTGGTTGCATGACGGTGGCAGGGGTTTAAGAATATGAAGGTTTATGGTGAAATCTTTTCTTAAAAGAACCTAGAATCTTGATTTGTTTCTTTTATCCCTGTCATAGTGAACTTGCTGATTTTACTCCAGGTGCTCTGGTCTCGGTAAGATCATTGAGTACCCGCCCTTTGGCTTTGCAATGCTATTAAATTCTTATGTTTATATTTTTGTATGCGTTTGCATGCAACATTGTTGAGCTGATGGGTGGGTTGAAGTTATTTCACCAAGACAATTTGTACTTGTTTTGTGATACGAGAACCTGTTGGAGCAAGTGTGAAGTTGGTGCACCCTAGAACCTGGTTTACTACCCCAGTGGCAATTTGTTTTGCCACTGACCGTTCCAAGGCGGTAACCCCTCTGGTTCTCACTTTCGTTATTTGTTTGTGGCGTCCATTTTGAAACTGATTATTGTAATACCATGCTCTTTTTTTCCTCTCTACATTTTGGCTGTGTCGGGAGGCTGTGTATGCTGAATGTGGCCATTCCTGATATGCATATTTCATTTTTTTATGGAGCAGGCCTTGCATGGCAATGCAGCTCTTATCTAATGAAAAATATAAATAATTAATAAATTGCTTAATCATTTTTTCTACAGTATATTGTGCAAATCTGAAGCGAGCGGGACATATGAAATATAGAAAAAATATGTGTTTCCTGAATTTTAATATGTATCAATTAATAAAAAGCCAATAAATAATTAAAGGCCTAATAAACTTGTCAAAATGTTTTTGTTTTGGTTTTTTCATTGTAAAAATTAATCAACCACGTTGACCCTTTTCAAAAGAAAGTATAAATGACCAAATATTTATGTTCTCAAACAATCCCCAATCATTGAGACCCGGTCCGAATTAAAACGTCACAGTATTTTTGTAGCCCACAAAATTACTAACAAATGTTTACAATCACTCGGCGAAAAGTTATCGGTTTTTTCCGTACGTGGGCCGTAAGAACGCAGAACGCGGTGACGTCATTCGCATAAAAGTTGTAAACCCAAAATCATGCACAATTATTTCATCAGTCAGATGGAATGTTCAATCGAAACGGAAAAATAGAGATTTTTAAGTTTAAACTTCATTACTAGAGAAACTAAGAAAGATGTAAATGTTATACGACCCATCCCGGTAACGGCTTTTAGTAGGGAATACGTCATCAATTTATGCACTTCTGCATAATAAGCGACCGTCGCCTGCCGAGAGTTGTCGAAAATCAGCACGGAAAGATTCAAAGATTCGCTGTTTGTTTTGTAAACAAGATAAACGAACCGCAAAACATGCTGCAAATCAATAAGATAATACCCTTTTCTTATTGTAAGGTTTATTTTTGTGTTATTATGCATACAGGTGACATCGAAAATGTTTAGGTTAATAAAAAAATATGCTGTTTGACAAGTTTATTGGGCCTTTAACAATTGTTACAATTATGTTGTCAAAGTCTAAGACGAGATGTGTAAATATAGAGAGAATAGATATTTCCTGAATTTTGTTATATTTGAAAGGTTTAGATTGCCTGGATCTAAATGAATAACAATATTTTAAGAGAATAAAAAGCGACTTACCAGTGAAAGATGTAATTAAAATTGTTTTAAAATTATCCATTTCTGATTAAATGTCTAATTAATTACGAATTTCGGAATTACAAATTATTGATAAACTTCCTACTTCGTAAACTTAAGTCATATAATTTATTTCGGATTCGTCATGTCCATTTACACTTGTCTTTTGCTATAAGTTGACCTATATGTGGTATTATTAACTTTAAAACAAATCTTATTGCTATCCATATATTTATGATATTTCAGCAAAGAACAAAATCAAGCGACAGTTCATCATGTTTTACAGGTAGAATTAACTTTAAATATGTTTCCTGATTATAAACTTAAGGTGCAGTTTATAAAGTCAAATGGTAGATAACTTGTTAGAGACCGTATATTTAATTTAAGGAGTTGTATATATTTTTTAAACATTGTATCTAGCAACAAGGTTTGTATTCACGTGTCAAATAAGAACAACAATACAATTCAAGAATATTGACCCCCTTGATATATTTCGTATATTGCTTGTGGTGTCTTACTTTTGATGAAATGACATTCATAAACGGATGTGGGCAGGTTGTGTCTACTGAATGTGGCCATTCCTTATTTGCATATTTCACCTTTTTTTAGGATGAAAATCCTGTTTTTTTTCATTTTCTTTCTCCGGCCTTCCCTGTGATAAGCAAGATAAATACTCATGGAGCCCTGTCAAAGTTCTCTGCTGTGTAGTTAACCCTACATTGTTTTCTTGTTTAGGACAAGATAATTTTTTTTATTAAAGGACTTTACACTGCTGGTCATAGAATAGTATAAATCTGAAAATTGATGTCCAGTGTTTGTCGCCATATGAACATTGTCGTTTGGAATGGATGAGATGGGGTACTGATTAATTTAAACACCAACTTGAAATTTAAAAAAAAATTAAATATTTAAATAATTACAAAAAATTGCAAAGACTATAATGTGGTTATAATATCTCTAACTTACTTGACCAGTTAGAAAGTATTAAGATGGTACTAAGATTAATGCATACCATTGAAACAAAAATGTATATGTAAAATGTGTAAACGCAAAAAAAATAAAATATGCGTAATTACAATATCTTGATGTACGAGTATCATAATTGTATAACTGTTAATAAAAGAAAACAAACGCCTCATAAGTAAAATTTGGTCTAACATTAAATAAAATGATAATTATATAACTTGACTACTATTAAAGGAAAATACACGATTTCAAACCATATACAGGGGAGAGAAATTCGTTTTGTTATTAAATTAAGCAATAATGCAAAAATTACTTATTCTTCTAATCCAATTGCAACATTAATGAAACCAATTTTCGAAACGATCCTGATTAACGTGAAATAGACACAAATGATATTGCCTGTACCTGGAAGCGAACCCTCTCCGTCACGGCGACCACGCCTAGTCCCCTGCAAGATATTTTAACATGTCCCCAAATATTCCATAAATATGCTTAAATATAAAACACAAATTGTAAGCAATTCCGAAATTGTTACCAATGCTTAAATAATAAAAATATTTACTGGCAGAGTACGTAATTTCGGTCACTTCTTGCGGTTTTTATTTGATTTCTCTATCGCTTGATGACGTTTCAATTAAATTTTGCATGTTTGATTATGAGTACCTATAACATAAGAAAGTATTTAACCTGTGTTAGTTTTATTAATGTATTTTTATACAATACTAAAATACATCTAGGATCATTCAGTATTTTCCGGTGGTGGGGTACGTAAATATTCGGCCATTTTTAGAATCAAATAATACAACAAAAAACAAGTATGAAAAGTAGATTGAGCCACATCGCCCGAAAAAATAAATAGCAAACATTATAACTGTGAATTAATTTGTTTTTAAAATTCACAGTAGCGCTATTTGTGCTGTGTGTCGGCCGTGAAAAGTCTCCCCGTACATATAGTCAGTACTGTTATCAGTAAATTAACCCGTTACCGATGTCATGCAGTGATTGTTACGTATATCAGGGCTATCCGATCAACCTTTTTGGGGTTGTCCCGGTTAGCTCAATCGGTTGCGTCGAAGGAATTGCAGGGCTAGGCGCTGTCGCTGTGACGGTGCGGGTTCGCTCCCAGCTAGAGGCACTATCATTTCTTCACACCGTCTTTAATATTTATATCTCATGTAATCGACAACCTCCCATTTAACATGTAGCATCTCTCTTCCTCCATGAAGACAAAATAAATATCGCTAAATTTTAGAAACGTTACATTAAAATGTGTAAAAAGGGAACTCAGCATGACCTTGTCGGGTTTTCCCTGAATTCGTTTGAAAACTAGACCTTGATTTATAAATAAAATGAGGCCTTTCACTAGATACCATCTGTGAGATGTTTCCGTACAAGCCGTAAGTTCTTTCGTGAATTAAATGTAGTAAAATGTTTCATTTTTAACTCAGTCTGATAATTAATAAAATAATATAAAAAACATCTTTCAATAATATACAACATTTTTTTAATTTGTGTTCATATGACGATCGTTTTGACATATGCTGGAAAACACTTTGATATGTTTTCAATTTGACCCTTAGTGAATTGAAGTAAACTTTCGGATTCTGTCGTAAAGGTAAACATTTCTACTGACAGTGACGATGGATTAAGGATCAATGCCACAAAAACGCTTTTAAACCGGTGGCCGAATAGTTACGTAACAGCCAACATTACAGCCAACATTACGTACTCTGCCAGTAGATTTTCCTAAAAACAAAATTGCAAATCTTTCAGTTAATCATTTTAATATATGGCATTACCTGACATGAACTTGTAAGTTATAAATGTTATAATGCCGTTGTAATTCAAATACATGTTTAAATATATTTAAAAATTGTTTATTGACATCCGTAAACAGTGTACATACATAGACCTGTGTCGTATATTGTACGTTGCATAATTGCGGTCACAGTTTAAATCAAACATCTTAAATAACATAGATTTATTAAAAAGTGAAATATGCATATCTGTGCCCAAGATCATAAAACTAAATCTAGAGATCAGTCCCAAATCTTAAGCATCTGATTGGCTGAAATGGCGACCAGTCGCCATTTCAGCCAATCAGATCCTTGAGATTTGAGACTGATCTCAAAACTTAGTTTTATGATCTTGGGATCAGGAATAGCCACACTAAGAAAACACAGCCTCAGCTTCCCCACGCAGAAGAGGGAAAGAGAGAATGTATTTATAACAATATTGATTTCAAGTAAGACACCAAAAAATAAAGGAAAAAGATAACTCTTGGGGGTACCACCTTGGAACCGTCAGTGGCAAAACAATTTGCCACTGGTGGTTTAAGAATGTTTGAGACTTTGACGGAAACGTGTGTACAAAATGAATTATCCGCAAGCAATGAAAAACAATTTTCGTGATTCATACGTGTTGAACTAGATAATTGTTTTCGATTATCTTCATTAGTTTTATATGCAATGTTTCAATCCATTAAAATTATTGAATAATAAACGATAAAATTTTCCAACTCATTGCAGAAGAAACTATGATAAAAGCATTGACATTAAAATTATAATACCACTTTAATGGAAAATTTAGCTTTTCTTGATTTATCTGGAGTAAACTGTCTATACCCTGATCTGTGAAAAATTTACAAACATACATGTAACCCTCGGGTTCTCACTTTCCTTAATTGTTTGTGGCGTCTGTTTTCAACCTGATCATTGCAAAGCCATGCTATATTCTTCTCTATTTTTTGACTTTGTGTTGATGCTGCTTGTGCCTTTTTAATTCCTTTAAATGCTCATAAAGATTGAAAACTTATTATACATTGTCGCTTTTAAAAACAAAATAAAAATAAGTGTTACATTGTATCCGCACCTTTGGCTTTAGTATGCTTTTATCTTCTTATGTTTTATAAGTTTATGTGCTTTTGCATGTGGAGCAGATGGGTGGATTGGAGATATTTCACTTATACAATTTTACTTGTTTGTTGATACGAGAACCTGTTGGGGCTTGTGTAAGGTTGGTGCACCCTTAAACCTGGTTTAAACCCCCTTGTGGGAAATTGTTTTTTACATTGACCGTTATAAGGGTTCTCGCTTGCGTCAATTCTGTGTGGTATCCTTTTTGAAATAGATATTCTTATAAAAACATGCTGAGACTGCCTCTCTTTTCCTCTCTACTTTTTCGCTGCGTGGGGAGGCTGTGTTTTCTGAGTGTAGCGATTCCTCGTATGCATACTTCACTTTTATATTATAACTGTACCACAAGATTGACTTTCAAAGACGCTTCGAAAGGGATACCGCATATTATCACATATTATAGAACAACAAAGTTGTCAGAGAATAAATGATCACAAAAAAAATCAGTCTTCGTTCCTAACTTAATGAATAATCCTGTTCATCATTTGTTAACTTTCCATACAAAACAGTATGTATTCAAATTAGAAACAACAAATCACATATTAGTTTCGTTCTTGTTTGGTCGCCATCTTGGTAACTGCCAAAGGGCGCTTAGCATTTGGTACAGGGCAGCTGTTAAATGGCGCTGTTATAAGACTATCAACTACCCTAACTTATAACTTGAAAAATTCTTCAGTATGTTCTTAGTCATGTGTACACTTATTCCTTTATGCTGGTCAATGTGGGATCCACTTATTTTCTTTACCTTGAGAATTGTTTTTCAGACTGAAGTGAACAGATGCTAAACCAAAGTTTTTCATTTATGTCAAGCCTACCTGACAGTTAAACGCAAATCCATCTTAATTATTGGCTTATTTGTATTCATATTCTATTTGGTAACTGCAGACCTAGTTCTTCCTTAGCAAGGGTTTTTAATCTGAGTTTTTGCCAAAATTGAATAACCCAACTTTAAACTTTAGAAAATGACAATCCTTTAACCCCATAAACAACACACATGTCGTGATGTCAATTTCTGACGCTCCGTCACAACTTACAATGGGCTTTTGTACATGATTTTCAAACTTAGTAGATAAAAGTCATTTAACTGAGTTTTATCCGTCCATAAGCGGCAAAACTTAAGTGATAAATAAAAAGAACGGCATTTTTTGAGATACAGTCTTTTTATTTTCGTGTAAGCTTAAGGTTTCATAAAAAAACCTAGGATTAACAATAGACTGGTAGACTGTCATCTTCCTCACAATATAATAAGAAAACAACATACACATATTTTGAATTAGGATTTCGTCTTGGTGTCAGAAAAACTAAACATGTTGTGTTGCATTTTTAAGACGCATATTTCTTTTTTTTAGATTATCTTTCAGTTAAGTGTTAAATAACTATTGAATGCTCATATTAGGATCACCGATGCTGGCTAAACAATCTATCATTTACTTGACAACGTTTTGTATACAGGTAGAGATAGTGAATATAACATAACTATTTAAACTATTTTATGTCCAAAAAAAATGAAATATGCATATCAGGAATGGCCACATCCAGCATACACATCAGGCATAAAAAGTTCCGGCCTTCGTCAGTTGTTAATACCACTAGAAATCTTAGTTTTCTTCCTTTATTACACATACCCAAGAAATCAAGATTTTTAAATATGATACAAATCACTCAGAGTCTATAAATTTACTACATATAAAAACCTTTTGTTGACATGTTAACCTAAAAGTACGATTTTAGCTGTTTCTGAGATCTTTAACAATCATCATTAGTTTTAGTGATACATGTAATATAGAGTAATAGTTTGCTGAAAGAAGTACTCTTCTAACTTAATAATAGTTATTTTAAAATTTTTCATATTTATTAGTGTAATCTATCGTTTGTTCAACAACAAAATTGATCAAAATCGCAATTTATTGAATTATAAAGTTCGATAGTAGTTTACAAGCAACAAAATACATTTTTTTCTTACGGTTAGCGACAACATAAATTAAATATATTTAACAACAACAACATACTGTGTGATGTTAACATTTTCTTTCTTTAGATTTTAATCAGCCATGTACTTTTATTTTGAGAACAAAAAAAGATCACTTCGGCTAATAGGACAAAAGAAGAAATCATAAAAATGGCAGAGTGACATATCCCTCACAATATTATAAGAAAATAAGAGTTTTGATGACAATACCGCGATACGGTGCATACAAATTGATAGAGCGAATATTTAATTTAACAGGTCTGTGTTCTGCTATTGTAATTTATACATGCATAGTTCTTATAATTAACGCCTTTCAAAAATATATACAATCGCGTAAACAAATAACAACTAATTTTAAGTTCTCGTTGAATACTGTATACTGCATTTAACTTTACCCCTGTTATTCACAAATTTATTTATAAGATCATCATCAATAAAACTAGAAAACAATTTTAAGATTTAATACAACCTTTTATCCATTTACGATAAACTCATCAGAGTTTATTCACAAATATTCTTTACTTAGATCATCATCAATAAAACGAGAAAACAAGTTAAAGGTTAAACAACAATCTTTTTACCATTTACGATTAACTTATCAGATTGCTTTACTCAGGTAAGTACATGTTAGCTCTACCTAGTTAGCTCTGTTATTTACATAGCGCAGGCCAACCTTCACACTTCGGATCTAAATTCAATGACAACTTTTACTTCACATATCTGTAGAGCGTTGCGTGGTAATGGAGGCTTGTAATCTTGTATTCGCACTGCTTTACCATAAACGGTTTGTTGACAGGCGAATTCGATGTTGGATGTTATTGGTGCCCCTTTGTAAGTCGTACATAGTGTTCCATTCACGCCATTCTTCCCGTCTTCAAACGAATTGTGCACAAATTACAATTGATCACAAGACAGAGATTTAACAACGTATGTTGTTCATGTAGTATATGGGGCACGCCACGGGAAAACGTACCTTCGGTCACATTTTGTGACATTTTAGTTGTTACTATATTTAGAAATAACTTAAACAATCTATTATTTTGTCATAACTAAAAGGTGATTTTTTTTTTGAAAATTTTGTCAATAAAATGGTATTTTTACCGCGAAATGCATAATAATGAATTTACGACGTCATTTCAATAATTGACGTCAACTGTCCGAAGGTACCTTTTCCCGCGACGCTCCCCATATCACAGTGTAGTAGGAAGGACTTAGGAATAAAGGTAGTTTTCAAATAAAATGTAACCGAAGAAAAAAATAAACATGTATAAACGATATCTGGTTTTTAAGTAAACAAGTTTGATTGGTGTAGATTTTAAACATACCACTAATAGAACTGCCTACTCGAAAGAAAGGGTAAACCGTTTCAACGTAACCAGCATGCTCGAATCCCATGACCCATGTAGAATTGTGGGAATCTGTATGCGCACATCGACAGCCACAATAATATGAGGGACAAACGAATTCCTCTGTCTTCCCATCTATAGCATTTTCTGCCACACAGTCGCTAAAAGTAGATGACTGCCAGGCTCGAGATCCCTGGGCTTGTATTTTATCTACAATACAAATACGAGTTGTTTTGACCAGTTTGCATACTTCTGAAATTTGCATGTCAATATATATGAAATATCATGCCAGTATGCAATCCGTAGGTTAGTTTTTTCCGGGTTGGGTATGTAAACAATATCACGCGAGACCGAAGGTCGAGCGCGATGTGGTTTACATACGCATCGAGAAATAATACAAATCTACGGCTTGCATACTGGTATAATGTTCCTTTTATTATATTCCATTATTTCACTTCCAATTAAATGAGCACTTAATCAATAATGAATAGTGAAATGTGATGTAAGCAATAACGTCACAATAATCCATAAATCTCTACGTCATCGAACATATGTTTACATTTTCAAGCGCCATGATCGATTCTGTCAGAAGAAGATTATTTAACTTTCAAATCTCTAAAGGACTAAAATAAATAACAGCAAAATTTGGACAAGACCCAAAGACGCTGGAACTATTTACCGTGGTATACGATATGTAACGACTAGGACTTGAAAGTGTTTCATTCTTATACCACAGCAACGAGCTTTGTTTACATCAAATCATAGGATCAGGCTTTAAACATAAAATAAATAGAATTGTTGCAAATCGATATTTTAATTGGGATAGTTGAACGATATGTACACTTCTTCGCTCCTTATTTTGCTTGTTCTATCGATATTTATGTTCTTTTTTATCCGCTATAGCTATCTATTAATTTAACTTTCTTTCACATTTTTGACAATTTCCTATTATTTTTATTTGTAAAGCCCGTGAAATCAATGATTATTTATAAAGAAAGAGTATCATTGGAGTCAACACGTCTAAATTTGTGAAAATATCGCGGTTTAAAGTCGGCCATTTTGAAACGTAGAAACTACCGGAAGCTGCAACAATACAAAATCGGAAAATTGGACAATGTGTAATACGGAATTTTCAATCAGACGAGTTGTATCAATTTTGCGTATTAACGCTGGACTATGCTAAAATCATTCATGGGTATATAATAAAAGTGTGACTGTATTATTATATTGTTTTAGACAAAATTTTATTAAAGCTAATATTATCATAAAATCAAATCACAGCCCGTTACGTGGAGCACCATTAAAATTATATGTAAAGTAAAAATATAGATATACATGTTTAATTACCGTTTTAAATGGTAACACAATAATATACACATGCCGTATCTATGATGTTTGCTCCATTTTACTATAGTCTCGGAATAATCTATAAATCCATACCTTTACCTTTAAATTCTCTGAATAAACGCATACGAATATTCGATCTTATTTTGGCGCTAGTCAAAATGTATTTTATTAAGACTTTTTATTATGTCTGTCTAAAACTAGTTTAATAAATATTTACTGTACTTATATGATGAGCCGCCAGATAGTTTGGTTACTATGGTAACCGTTATGACATGTTTTGTGAGCCTCCTGCTAGTTCAATAATATGAACTAAGGCACTGCCTCTCTCGGAATCGACGAATTTAAAGAGATGTGCATCGAATGTTTAACAGTAAAACAAAGAAACAAGTCATCATTTGTTGTTTTACTTTTTAACCAAAACTGATCAAGGTTGTAAGATGTATTATGAAGAGCTTTTGGTGTAAAACGACTTTTGCATTATTAATCTCTTCTTCTGCGGTGAGCGCTTATTTGAACAGCTGGTGTTACACGGGTTTATTGTTGTTTTACACAGAGTGGTTTTTTGCATTATTTATCTCTTCTTCTGCGGTGAGCGCTTATTTGAACAGCTGGTGTTACACGGGTTTATTGTTGTTTTACACAGAGTGGTTGTTCTACACAAAGTCTTTTCAGGTTTCTAAGCTTTTATTTGCGGTTTATAAAATAAATCCACAATAACAATTTTACAACTAATAATTTTTGATTCACAAAGTAATGTCTTAAGATTTTTAGCTTAATTTCCCTTTTTAATTTTAAAGTTCACAAAGTCCCTTTAACATTTTGCTACTAAACATGTTATAATTTGATTTTCAATATTAAATACCAAATTATTTGTTATGAGGCAATTTCAAATAATGTAGAAATTTCAATCATAAAAGATGCAACACTACATCTAAGTGAGCTGAATGATTCTGTGAAGTTTGGAAGAATATGTTGAATACACCAGTTTTCCTGTAAACTCTTAGTTAAACAGCACTTAGTGACAGTAGAGAAATTTATTATCTAAATAGAATGAAACATTCAAATTAGTCCAGATTTATATAGCACTCTTCATATGTTCAAAAGTGCTTTACAACAAGCAAGATATAGCAATATAATACAATAAGAATTAATAAAGCATGGGCAAATAAAACATAGAGCAAAAAAATAAAATAAAAATAAAAAAAATAAAAAAAATAAAACTTGGATAAAAAAGTTTGCATGAAAAACATAGTAGAAAGTTAAAAAAACAAGTGCGTTGATGTGTAGATAACACATTATAGCATCACTCTCCGTTCAAAATCAACCCAATGTCTTATGATTGTTAATATATATAGTTAAACTTAATCAACATTATACATAGTATGAGCGGAAAGGGTGTGTTTTAGCTGTCATTTGAAAGTGTCAAGTGTCTGTTCGGTTCTAAATAACTCTGGCAGTGCATTCCATAACCTTGGTGCAGCATGGGTAAAGCTACTGTTTCCGAAAGTCACAGTTCTGGTATGTGGTACTACAAGTGTTAAAGAACTGCTAGAACGAAGGTCTCTAGCTGGTCGGTACACACACAATAAGTCAATAATGTACTGTGGGCACTGTCCATTGAGAGCCTTGTAAGTGTATAGTAGGACCTTGTAATAAATCTGTTGACATATTGGTAGCCAATGAAGTTCCTTGAACACTGGTGTTATAAGGTCATGACGAGGAGTTTTTATCAAGATTCTGGCAGCTGTATTCTGAACCCGTTGTAGTTTATTCATTGTCAGTTTTGGAATAACGAAGAGCAATGAATTACAATAGTTAAGCTTTGATGTTACTAGACAATTAACTAATGTTTTTGTAGCATCTGTTGTAAGGTAATTCCGTATGCATCCGATGATTCACAGCTGGTGGTAGGCAGATCTACAGACAGTGTTGACATGTTTCTCCATGTCCATTTGTGAAAATGATGCATTAGACCATGTTAAACACAGATAGCACCTACTGGCTTGGTATACATCGTAAAGTATTTCGGTCCTAATATACCGGTAGATCCCTGTGGAACACTGAAATTCGTAATAACTGGATCGGATAGCTCTTTCTTTTCTTCCCTCTACTGTCTAGAACAGTTAACCTGGTCTTCCCACAGCATTTCATGTGAAGCTGTTTTCCTGAAATATTAAAATCAACCGCAAATTAATTTATCTTCAAAAATAATTTTATATCTTAAGGCTTTTATAAATTCATTTGTCGACAGTTAAAATTGATTTAAAATATTAAGACATACATTTCTTTTGCTTATTTAACAAAGGCCTTTACCAATTAAGAAGTTCTGTTTATTTAAAGCTTATCCAATAATAAACCATAAATGAAGTACCACTTAGACCCATACAGGGGCTATTGTAAGGGCCTAAAGGATTTTGAATGATTTAAAGAACATTTTGGACAGTTTGGTTGTGAACAAAATTGACCAGTAATGACCAGCATTGACCAGAAATGATCACCTTTGACCAGTTATGACCACTATTGACCACCGGCCCACTCAATACTCAATTGACCAGTCAATAGGCCAACCCTGCTATTATACATTCATGCAGCTTTAATAAATGAAAATAAAGAAAATTTATGCAAACCTTTTATCTGTTTACTATGTTAATGTTCATATTCTGTGCCGTAGCTGTCTACCAATTCTGCATAAGTTTCTATAGGCTTCATAACCTTGGTGATACACATCTCTGAAAATAAATGTTTTATTTTAAATCTTCGCTGATAACAGTAAACTAATAATTTAGTTATACAGTACCTTTTGTGGCTTATGAAGATGTACATAAATTGCTGTTGCAGTTAACAGTGAACAATTCATACTGTTGCCATAATTTATTTATTATATGTAAGGTCTTTTTATTAAAATCACATACAAGGAAGATGGAAATGATGAAACATTTCATGCCATCTTTAATTCCAGAGTGTTATCACATTTTAAAGACCATATAAAGATGTGCCAGCTGATATGAATCTACATATATGCTATCTGATCTGGATTTACATGGGCTGACCATTATGTGCTAAAAAGTTGTGTCCATGAAGTATGTTAAGTTATTGACTGTGAAAACTAAAACAGCATTGTTTTCTTCCTAAACAACGTGAACAAAATTTTGAGATTTATCCACTAAATAAAGGATTAAATAAGTGACCAAAGGGACCCATAATGTATTTACAACATGGTCTGCAGAGAAACTTTGTGGCTATTGATTCTGTGTCTTCCAAAAATTTGGCATGTTCAGGTGAGTTTGTGTGAACATGCCAGAGATTATGGTACACCATAGCAGGGCTAAACAAATTTAGATTTTTTAGTAACTACAATGTAGTCTAAAACTAGCTGGGTAAACATTTCAGCTACAATGTAGTCCCACTTTTGCCCAAATAAGCAAATTCTGATTAGTCAGTATTAACAGTACAGAAAGAAACAGGAAATTCAAGAGGAACCATTTATACATGGGGGGCTTGATAATGTTAAAATAGATCTCAAAACATGTTATTTTGTAATAAACTTATTGCTGTTGTAATATGATATGCATATAGTGCTAAAAGAGAATTGAGCATATCAAATTAACGTTTAAACTAGTCTACACTAAAAAAATTGAGCAAGCCCACAGACAAGCAATCAGATATTTTGAGATTGTCCGATACAATTTTCAGCTTGTCCAAGGCGTCGGGCTAGTGGGTTTGTCCAGCCATGCATAGTCATGTAAAGGAAGGGCAAATTCTGTGCTGTTTGAGTGTTTGTACAGTTTATTATAGGTAAATTAAAAAAAAATACCTCTCCAGTAGTCTAATTTTTCTCCTATTCCAGTTTCATGCTCTTTGAACCAGATTTGTCAGGCATCTTTTATATGTATACTTCAAACTGAAATACAAATTACAAAAAACAAAATTTATAAATGATATTATTTGCCTATACATGCATATACCTTCCAATGACTTAATTTATATTTCTTAGTGACAGACTTCTTTAAAGTCTGTCGGACCTGTCCGGTAAAATTTGGACTGGTCTGATGGGATTTTCAATGTTGTAGGACCAAATATCCGGCAAAAATTTGATCGGCATATTCCAATTTTACTCCCTAAATTACAATTTTACTCGCTGTTTTGATTCGAGACTGTTCTGAGGGAAATGAGTGAGGATATCCAAATGAAATATTTTACGTATTTGTCATAATGACAATTTGTTATTTTGTTCCACTGAAAAAAAAACAACAACAAAAACACCCTCAATACTGTGTTTTGCTTACTAAATCATTAATGTGTTAAATGTTTCAGTCGGACAGAAATTGTTTTGGTCAGACAGATTTTCACATCTTGTCTGACACTTTTTTTACAATTTTTAGGAAGTCTGTAGTGATCATTACACTCAAACATCTAGACCAAGGCATGTATACAAAAGTTTGACACAATTTATTGGACTGTGAAAAACTAATTAAAATAAATAAATTTTCAAATTTATATCAATTAATTAATGGTCAACACGGCTTCACCATGCAACACATTTGAACTTGTTTGACAAATCAGAGGTGTAGAAATCCACTCGACCGCTCGCCATGGCAAGTAAATGATCCGTTGGGTCGAAGGAAGCAGCCAAAACACTCGACCGGCAGGGCCAGGGTTTTTCTAACCTTTTTGAGAGTCCGGAAAACAGACCCTTTCCCAAAGTTAACGGACCCATTCCCAATAGGAAATTTCTTCCACTTTTCCCAAATGAATCCACTGATAATTTTCAAAACATTAGAAACGGTGTTAACTTTCGCTTTACGGTGTATTTTTGTTGATAAAAATTCCTAGAAGTTTCACGCGCAAAAATTTTCCCGATTCTAGCTAAGGTACTTTTCCCAAAATGGCTAGGAAAACCAGTGAGGGTGTGTAAATTTTTCAGCAAAGCACATGTGTTTTCTTAGAATAATGAAATATTCTCAAGTTGTTTACAAATTTCAATTTGATTTCCGGAATTTCGGTCGATTTCCATTGTATTCAGAATGTTTCTGATGTAAAGATAACAGCAGCATTTTATTTTTACCCAAATCAGAACAAGGCTGAAAGTGCACCTTTTTTCCCGCTGTATGTTAAAAATTATGTAGAAACAAAATAATTGAAGGTGAAGTTTTTTACACAAGATACAGGTGATTATGAAAAGCGAGAGAGCGAGCAGGACAGTAAGAAAGAGATCGAATGGAAAAAAAGAAAATTGTTACAGAAAGAGTATTTTATTTATAAGGGCGAGTGTACTTTCTGTAAGGGCTAGTGCACTTGCTCATTCACCTGACCTGTAGGGCGATTGAGTTAAAGAAAATTTATACACCTCTGTCAGAGCAATTATTCCTAAAATCTGAAATAAATAATTAGTGGTAAACACGGCTTCGCCGTGCTTCCTATTTAAATCATTCAACACTATGCCTCATTTATTTTATGAAATGTAGCTCTAATAATTTTTATTTGTTGTAAATGAAGCATTATTCAGATAGCATTTGGTAAACAAAGCTTTACAGAAAGAGTATTTTATTTAAAATGTAAGGCAGAGTGTACTTTCTGTAAGGGGGAGTGCACTTGAGCATTCACTCGACCTGCAGGGTGAGTGGGTAAAACAAAATTTTTACACCTCTGCTGAGCAGTTATTCCTAAAATCTGAAATAAATAATAAGTGGTTAACACGGCTTCGCCGTGCTTTTAAATAATTTTACAATATGCCTCATTTTTTGGAAAGGCAGCTCTAAAAAATTTTATTTGTTGTAAATGAAGCATTTTTCAGATACACAGCTTTACCATGCCTCTAACAACTTATATTAGCAGAGTAGATTTATGCTTAATCTGCAAACTTTGGGTTCAAGTCCTGATCATGAAAACACATTTGTATCTTCAAAAATTGTGGTCAGATTTCATTTGACCAGTTTTGTCCAGAGTTAATTTCAACGTAATACCTTATCGCTTTCCCTCACCAAATTAAAACGAAAGCAATCGATATTACCATCTAATCTGTAATGTTAAACTTACTGTTCTTGTTGATGATTGCAGTAAAATAAATAAAAACGTCGTAAAATTCCAATGTTTAGAATGTTGTGGAAACCGGTGTAACTGCAATAAACCAAATTTCGAACAACTACCGTAATGCTCATCGCTACAGTACGGTGAAGCCTACAGTTAGACTCTAACTCTGTGACAATATTATATTTTAATCAATGTTGAAACTTATTAACCTGATTTTTAGGGCGAGTTCAATCTTAATTGTTATCTAACATATGGAATCAGAACTTCTGAAAATGTGAATCGAGAAACAAAATGGCGGCTTTTCAGTTTTAAAATCCAGAAGCAAGCAATCTGGATTCAAGTCATATTGTCCAATCAGAAAAGGCCTTACTTTGCAAGGTTTTTTTATTGTCCAATCAGAAAAGCCGTATTTAACAGGGTATTTTGCAAACCGGAAATTCACGGTTTCCAATTGTCTTGGTATAGACCGTTAGACATGCGCAATACCGTAATCGGAATCGACACGATTTCGACGCGCTTCGCGCGTCGAAATCGTAGGGTCGATTCCGTAATAGTAACGGATCGGAAAAGACTGCTCTGGGAGCAGAAGTTCAAGAATGTTAACTCTTCTGCTATAATGGCCGTTGTTTTAGCCGCCAGCTAGTTAAAATGGTCACCTTTCTGGTATAGTCATTTGGTGAGCCGCCAGCTAGTACCCACAAAGACTTTTTCAGATATGGAGGGTAAATGAGCCGCCAGCTAGTTTAAGGATGGTTTCATTTCTTATAAAGCTGCTTGGTTAGCCGCAAGCTACTTTAAAATGGCGTTAACCCCCAAAAGACTGGTAAAGAGTAGGCATTTTGTTGAGCCACAAGCTTAATTAAAATGTTGATCGATTAAATACCTGTCAGGGTCGAGACTCAACAGGTACTAAGTACTTGGTTTGATACGTCTGTCTGGTGAGTCGCAAGGTAATGAAAATTGTTACCGTTTACTTATTGGGCAAGCCATACACCTTGAACATTAAATAGATGCCGCGTATTCAAGATGATCGTAACAGCTTGGCTCATAACTACGAGACATATTTGTTCAACTGAACATTTTCATTTATTACGTTTATCATGTTAGAGCAATATGGTCTCGGTATCATGCTTAGTAAAGTTTAAATGTTTAATATTTACATTCCTATTGATTTCTTCGTTTAAAAAAAATCGGTTCATTTTGCATGAACCGCATGACCCGTAATGACGTCAGTAACGTCATGGCTGTTACTATTGAAAACTCCCACGTATTACTCCCCCTTTTCAGTTAATACTAATTTTTGAAAGCGTTCGACTTAAGTTTATTTAAAGAAAAAATGAATAAAATGTAAATATAAGTAATGATTCTTATTTTGGTGCGGTTCATGCAGATTGGACGTGCACGCGAGAGCTGGCAAATTTACCATAAAGCGCTAGCGCGCTTTATGGATTTGCCAGCTCTCGCGTGCACGTCCAATCGGCATGAACCGCACCAAAATAAGAATCATTCCTTAAATGGTATTTACTTTAGATTATGTAATAAAAACCCATAAACAAGCTTAATCAATTCGAGCTTTTAATTTTAAATAATTTATATCTGACACGGATGTTTCCAAAAATGATATTTCAGGATTTTATTAAACACACAATTATCAATCGATTGAAAACATGCTTCAAACCAGCCAAAGAAAACAACTTCTTAATATTTGAATTTATTCAAATTTTATTAAACAACGAACTGAATAATACCTATGTAATAGGCAGTCCAACCGTCGCGTCGACTTGCCAGCATAGTTCCATCTGGAGGGTAATAGGCCGAAAGCTCACATTTAGAATTTGCTTTATCCACGTTAGCTGTTACACAACCAGGAGTTTCCTGGCATTTTGCCAAACACATTTATTAATGGAACAGACTCCATCGACTTCATTAATTTGCCAAAAACTACGTTTATTTCATCCCATCGCGTCCATTTTCTCTTTATCGTGATGCATTCAGCCGTTTGAAGAAAAACATAAGGTAAAAGAAATAAAACCAAATAGTCCATCGTTAAAATCAGTTAAAATTGTGCGCTTAAAATTGTGTCCATGATTTCACTGATCTTTTCTTTCGGACCAAACAACGCTTTGAATCTTATAGTGTATCTCAGTTCTATCAAAAAGTGGGAGAGACGTAGTGATTTATGATTCAATAACAATTCAAAAGTGAAAAGCGTGTCTTCTTCTTAAAGTGAAAACACACGTGAGATCTACATGTATTTATTAACCTGTTTCTAAAATATTAAATACAATAAATGATTTGGAACATTATACATCAAACAGTTAATGCATAATAGCACCACTTGGTGCAACTAATTAAGCGAAACAATAAAAGCTGGAAAAGCCACTGTATGTGTGACACTGAAACACGGCAAAAATCAAAGAAAGGAGAACACGAGTAGGTAGGTGCCCTGTGCAGGTTTTCGAGAAAAAAAATCATGAAACTTAAATAAAATTGAATTTCAAATTTGAGTTTTGTTTTGCAAATGTGTTCATAAATTAATACACCATGCCACCTAGAATATATATAGAGGATATTTGTTTTACCAGTGTTAGATAGAAATATATTTCACCGAGTGAGCTCCGGAATTTGTATTTTTACGAGTGGCGTAGCCACTCGTGAAAATACATAATTCCTGAGTTCACGAGTAAAATATATTTCTATCTTTCACTGGTTAAAAACAAATTTTCTTTTTATTTTATGTTTTTAGTGCAAAATTTGCGTGAATTCGACAGAAAAGTTGCAAGAAATGGCGGCAAAACCGCTTGTTTATGACGTGACGTCATGACGTCAAATATACAAATTTGAGCCCGATTTCTAAATGTTCTCATTTGGTTTGTTATGTGCGTTTGGGTACCAACGTGGAAAAAATAAGTGAAAATAAAAATGATAACAGTGAAATACCACTTTTATTTCACTGGGAAAATTCACTAAAAAGCATAAAATAAAAAAGTTAAACATACTTCTATATGTCTATCAGAAACGGAAATAACGTACACTCCTTGTCTTGTAACGGAAATAACGTACACTCCTGACCTGGTGTCATTGAAAGCACTCATTACCAGTACTCCTATTGTTTTCAATAATTTTACATTATACATTTCTTATTTAAAACATCTTATAACGTTGAGTGAAAGTTGCTAAAATCGAAGAGTTTTTTTTTAAACCTTAAGGTCTCCTTAAAGTAATGTTATCAGTAAATAATCGGACACCGGTGTCACATTTTGACGATCACTTTATCATGGTTGTGTGAACAACTTTGTGTTGTTTTTAGAAGGGGGATAACGGCTAGCCCAATCGGTAGTGGTAGATGTTATGTGGCTAGGCACTGTCGCCGCACTGGTTCGATTCCCTGTGTTGGCTAACATGTATATTCATTTATAGGTGATCACGTTTATCAGCGTTGATCGCGCAACCGTTTCTGATGGTGTACAGACATAGCTCTAGTGTGTTGTGGCTTAGCAAGGGGCTGTCAACATGATAGCGGTTTGATTTATTTTATTTCTCCAAAATTGCAAATAAAACAATTAATCAAGGTCTTCAAATTTGCACGAAACATGCATTTCATCACTTTGATAAATAGCTGCAAGTAAAAAAGCCAACTGTGTAGATCCAGATCAGAGAGCATCGATGAGCCTACTGATCTACATCAAGACTAGTATCCATACAATTTGTCTTATATATTGGGTAAAGATTAAAGAGCGTTCGACTAACAATGCAATCTTTTAAAAACATATAATAATGACTGGGAAATTCTAAAGGGAGGTAAATTTTGTAATTTTAATACAAAATATTAGCGATTAACCTCTTATATATTTCATCTTAGATATTATATAAATTATAATTGCTTCTACAGCGTAAGACTTATGAACTGTTTATCTAGATAAGTTCATACCCATTGAAACTGAAATCTCTTGGTAAGTTTACCTAGCGGATTGTTGCTAGTCATTCAGTCACGGGACATTAAGAATCCTGTATGTTTTTTCCTTGTGGAATTATGCAATTGCTCTATGTTTTTCAGTTAATTGCCTCTAAAATATTTAGCGAAGAATTGTATCTTATTAAATGTTCTGTTCTGCACAATCAGTTTATCCGCTCAATGCCGATCGATCATAAAGCTGGAAGCTTCTGAATCGTCCGATTTGTCTATAACTATTTTATTCGACACATTTCAAATAAATACTTTAATTCCTTAAAATTATTTGACAAACGTAACCATTAAAATAATCTAGTGTCGATTACTTGTCATCATGATATCTAAATTCAAGCCAGATGATTGCGAATTCCTTAAAATATTTGTCCTGTTGTTATGCTTTCATACAGCAGAACAAAATGTGGACGGGGATGGTTCAAACCCAAAACTGGATGATTAGGTACTTTTAATAATGGGTCAAAAACATACATACAAACAATTAGACACGACATACAAACAAGATAAAATATAACATCACAATTCATAAGTAACATATCAAATATGAAATCATGAGCGCGCTGGTTTAAGTATCACAGTAAATACAATAAGTAAAATCTTACCAGTGCCTCTATGCTAGAAAGCTAAGTAATACATTTTATAAGTGTAACCTTGGAATGGTTACAGATAATCAAACATTAACTTTCTATTCTTCAGTACTAAAGTGTTTCCTATGAAAGCCAGAGCGGGAATGAGATTATCTGTGTTAATAGTGCTTAGAAAAGATTGCAGTGATGTGCAGTGAAGAGTAACACTCGCTCAACCATACAAACCAGTTTACCATTATACATAATACTATAATTAACACACACAGACATCAAACAGAATACAATACCCACACGACAGGACAGAACACCCATACCAAACCCCGTTTACAAATTAATGTATTTTCCTTTTTGGTTCGAAAACAAGCAGTTTGCATACACAATGAACTTGTTACTTGTGGCGGATGCTACTTAATGTTCTTGTACACACACTTATCTGAAAAAGTTATATACCATTTATCAACATAAATATATTGTAGACTTGAAACGTAGGTGTTTATAATAAATTTTAACCATTAACTTTATTTATTAAGTGTTATTATCATTGAGAAGACTGAGTATTTAAGCATTTTCTTTTAATTGTATTTATTCAAACAGTTAACTACTTAGCTATATCTATATATTACACTACTCAAAGTTTGCTAAGCACAAATTTAAGCGCACATCTTTGTGAAAGTCGTTTTAATTATATATATTAATTATTTTTGCAAGCATAAAAATCGTTTATCGTATCGAGAAGGTATCCAGTGTACACATAAATTACCTATCAGATTCATTAACAGAAATCAAGCAAATACATGTAGCTGACGTACAGCTTAACATATGTACAAGTATTGTGCTTATCAAACTTGGAGTACATGACTTGTTTATGCCGTGTTAATATTCAGTTGTGTTTAATTTCCATTTCAGAATACTTACCATGTCCTCCAAGTTGAATTTCTTGATACTCCTTCTCTACTTCTGAAATATAAATACAAAGGGTTTGCCTATTTAGTATAACAAACGGTCAATTAACGTTTTTTGATCTGTATACAGGTACATGTATCTTGTATGTTAACTTTGCACAGTTATACTAAACTGTTGAAAAGTTTGTTTTCCTGAATTCCCTTGTTAAGCTCCAAATTTATTTTAGTAAACTTATAATAATAATAAATAATATTAAACATTGTATTATAAATTGTATGGAAGTAATATTTTAAACAATTGTTACAAAGCATCTAATGAACTGGATATAGGAGAAACGTCTAAAGTATCATGTCTATCTACTACGTTTTTACAAATCATAAGTATTAAACTATGTGACACAGGCAAAGATGTAATGAGATCATTTATATAATGCTGAATAATGTTAAATAATGAGTTAATGATATAGATTAAAGTTACTAAAATTTACATTAAACGATAAACCTCCATTTCTTTGTTTTTCGTTTATGTATTGGGGTTCCGAGCGGCTGGAGTTTTCATCAAGAAAAAAATGGCAGGCAGTACTTTTACAATAAATTTTGCAAGGGCGGTTTTATTCCTTGAACGTCGTGAATTCATTTTTAACATGCAAACAAATTGGAAGCCTTTTATAGCTATAATGAACACTTCTCAAAAATGAAACAGTGCAGTGTCTTATTTTCAACTGTCAAGTATGCAAGCTTAAGTGTGGTTTTTACCCGTCTGACATATTCTGAAATTTATTGAATGGTATATTTATTTAAAAAGTAAGATAGTCTTTTAAATCTATAGACTGAACAATACCGACTGTGTCCATTTTCCAATTTTAGTATCATAACCCAAATCTAACGAGAACTTTATGGCCTATTATGAAATTTGAGATAATACTGAGCCAATGTACATATATTTTAAGTTATATGTATTAAATAGTATTTGTTTAAGGAAAATGCCTAGAAAATAACCCGGAAAACTTACGCCTATAAAGGATGCATCTCCAAAGTGTCATTTAGACGAAACTCATTTATAAATAAATAAGCTAACTTAAAGATAAATAAACCATTTAAGCTCGATTTGTTTCTTTTATCCCTGTTATCGTGTTCTTGCTGATTTTACTCCAGGAGCTCGTGTCTTGGTAAGATCATTGAGTACCCGCCCTTTGGCTTTGTCATGCTATTAGCTTCTTACTTTTTATATGTTTGTGTGCTTTTGCATGCAACATTGTTGAGCCGATAAGTGGGTTGGAGATTTTTCACCAAGACAACTTGTACTTGTTTTGTGTTATGAGAACCTGTTGGGGCAAGTGTGAGGTTGGTGCACCCTAGAACCTGGTTAAAACCCCCAGTGGCAATTTGATTTGCAACTGACCGTTCTAAGTCGGTAACCCCTCGGGTTCTCATTTTTGTTTATTGTTAGTGGTGTCTTTTTTTTAAACTGATCATTTTATTAACCATTCTCTCTCCCTCTCTCTTCTTCTTGACTGTGTGGGGAGTCTGTTTTTTCTGAATGTGGCGATCCCTTATATGCATATTTCACCTTTTTGTTAAATTGGGACTGAAATAAGCAAGATTGATGACACAGTAAAGAAAGACATACAAGATAGGAAGATGTTTTTGTGCGATAGCGTGTGGACCAAAGCATCTTCCTTTTGATTGCCAATATGCACGAAAACGGCAAATAACCAAACATCTTTAGACTTAAGTACTCGCATTTTTTACACTGTACATATTTTACTTTAATTTACATGTTTCCTATGAGAGCGAAAATGCATTATTGGCATTATTAACTTGACTTTCTATGTATATATAATATCATAGTATTCCTACTTGATTCAGCAAATGCCGACGGTGAAGTACACGGTATAGTTGAAGTCTCATTTCCTCTTCTATCCTTCATTGTCATAGAAATACACGGACATTCTCTAAAATAGGTGAATACAATTATTTACAATCATACCTATAAAATTCCCATAAATAGTACTGCACTCTGTCAACTTGATGACTAAATCATTTACAGTAAGTTGTTTTGCTTAACTCACTCTTGTTGCACAAACGTGCCGAGAATCAAAGATTTTCGTCGCAAAACATTCTGCTATTTAAGAGTTCATGGCGGTTCCTAGGAAAATCTTAAGAAAGTATTTTATTCCTGCAGATTGAAGTAACTCGTTGTGTCTTGGACTTGGGCACGTTGGTTGAATACATTAATACGCTGGAATTCCACTCCTACTCCGGGACCCAATATTTTTTTTCAATTACATGTACCAGTGACCGCTTCAAGGTGATAACCTATTTGTAAGTGATTTTGTAGGTTTTATATGTTTAGTATGTGTTTTGTCTAAATTGTGTCTTTTCTGTTTGTAGTAAAATTAATAAACATTAAACGTTTCAATTACCAGTGACCGCTTCAAGGTGGTAACCTATTTGTAAGTGATTTTGTAGGTTTTATATGTTTAGTATGTGTTTTGTCTAAATTGTGTATTTACTGTTTGTAGTAAAATTAATAAACATTAAACATTCTATTTACGTATGCATGTGAAAAAACAGCAGAACTGACAACCGAACCAACCACAATAGCGAGTACGTTATTATCCGACAGTTCTTTAGTGTCTACTGCAAAAAGAAAATGTGTTATATTCTACTCTTGTAAAGGTGATTAATTCTGTTATAAGATGATTATTGCAGTAAGCGGTACACATTAATGTGTATGTAGTGAATCGAACCAACAGTGCACAAGTTTCTGCGTAATCAAACTTAAATGCCGAGCTGTAAAAATACTTTTCAATTGTGTTTTACTCTGTCACTCTTTCCTACTACCTAAACAATATAAAGGCCATGCACTTTTGAATAATCGCCGAACACGTAAACATTGAAACATTTCAGACTCTTTCACAGACTTTTTCACTGAGTCATTAAATGGATAATGAGCAGTCGTGAAAATGTGTTTAACGGTAGTAATCTTAAATAGTTGATACCAAAATAATACAAATGAAATACTTTAACTAATTTAAACATGATTGAACAATTCAAGGTACTTGGTCACGAATCTAAACGATTTTTTTTTCAAATAACAAAATTGATAATGTTAACTGTAACAGACATTTAAACACAGTTAATGTCATTTAATATGCTTACACGTTCCATTTAAGAGTAACTACGCGCAGAACCAAAGTTGTTACTAGTAAGCGCAGTAAAATGCACTCGAAATTCAGCGTTGGCTGTAATATGCATTTCCATTACAACATCAAAGTTCTTTTTTCATTTATAATAACAGATACTAAAGTGTACTGATCAAAAGTCGGTCTTGTGTAGTCATTAATAAACATTATGTAATAGCATAATTAATATAAACCATTACTTAGATACTGAAGTATTCCCTTCACAATCGTAAATGTGCAGCTTACACATGCTACATGTAGATTGAATACCTTTTTCGAGATAAAAATAATGTGAATAAGGCCCAAGTCCATTTTCAACAGTCACCCGGTAAGTTCCATAGTCTTCTTTCGTCACACGCTTTATTGTCAAATTTGTATGCAGTCCTCTTGTTGAAATTTTAGTGCGCAAACCATTATGTAGTAAAGTCAAGTTTGAACTTGCAAAATACAGCTTCATCCAAACATAGTCTGACAAACGAGGTTCCGGGTAGGCAATGATATCAAGACTGAATGCTACAGTATCACCTGGCTTGGCCAGCACACTTACTTGGACGAGAGTGTTAGGATCAGCATGCGGTGGGCCTTCAGTATAACAATGTCAGGGGATAATTTGAAAAAGTTACTACATGTACAGCGAGAGGAAAATCTTCTCTTTGCCTAATGTCCAAATTGTTTAAAAGAATCATTCTGACTAAACTATCGAGATCGTTCATTAACTGCAATTTGTTTTCAGTGTTTAACATGTTCAATACGAACTAACTGAGATGTTGACATTGCAATAGAAAATTTTACTTAAATTAACTTTGGGTTGCTTAAAAGATCTGATGACGAAGCAATTCTTAAATTTGCCACAATATTATTAATACCGCGCTACCAAGATTTATGAATTCTCTGGCTAACATGCAAGAGATCAAGAAATGTGAAATATTGTTGTTCAGTGGGAAATGACATGGTTCATCATGCCAGTGTCTCGACAAATAATCAAACAACATTATAATTATAAACGCGCTACTGAAAAAAGCAATCGCAGAAACGGAAACTATCATGGGCGCATCTAATGTTTTACAATGTACGCAGGCATTCCGTAACTTGCAGTTTGATAAATTTTCAATATTGACATGTGTATATATTTAATTGCGCTCATTACAATATTGGTAACCGGTATAATGAAGCATAATCAATCAAGTCAATTTAGCATCACTGCCATATTTGTCGCGTCATTTAGCTTTAGAAATTAATCTTCATCGGTTGCATGCATACGTGTCCCTGTTGCTATAATAATAGTTTTTACTTACAACTTACTAATAGTGTCAGGTGTGCAGATGAAGGTTCCACGTCATCAAATGCATTTCTTGCGACATACGTGTAATCTCCGGTGTCTCTGCAGGACACTCGATGTAAAGTGTATGTAAGATTGGATGTGTCGATTTCTTCGACCAGAACTGTTTTCCTATTGAACATGAGTTTTGCCTTCGAAGCATCAGTGTTGATGAGACAAATGAATTGAACGGTGTCGTTTTCTACTACTGTAATAATGTCTTTCGCTTCAAAACCCTTTACAGAGAACGACATTAGATGTGGTATATCTGCAAGAAAACAAAACAACAAAATACTAAATATTTTATTCACAGTTTGAACGTTTCAAATATATATAGGTAATACATGAACAGATTCTAAAGTAAACGGATTTTTAATGCGAGACTGACTAAAGTGAAAAAGGAACACACCGTTATTGTAAAATAAAGAGGAATATTTCTTTATTATAATTAAATCGTGTGTTTGTGAATTTTAATGTTTATGATCAAACATTTTTACAAAATTAGAAAGGGTTGACCTTACAGTCGTTTACCCTATTAATTGAAAATGTTTAGTTACTCTCTGACCTTACCTTACATAAGTGGTCTCTAACCTTACCTTATAATGACAGCCTATTTGAAATGATTTAGTACTCTCTGACAGTAGTATAGCTGCCATAGTAGTGTTATTCTCCACCTGACGACTTTATTTACATGTAAGTTAATTGCAATTTAAAATGAGTTCGATGTATTTTATCCAAGAGTGTAGAATTGATTCTCAACTTTAAGGAACATGCCACTAAACAACGTTTAATATCAGTTATCGCCAGTAATTAATGATTTATACTTAAGGTGTCTCGATACCTTTGACGGTAAAATATGAAAACTGTCAGATCAGATTGAAATTTGGCAGGTTGATTTTGACGTCCAGCGTTGCATAGCGACGTTTGTTTTCCTCCGATGTCACGTAAATTACCGTAAATGCATCCCTAGCGACGTTCGTCTGAAATCATGACGCAGATCACTTATTTGCAAATAACTTTATTCAAATTGTTGTTAAATTTATTTGCACTTCAACAATAACATATCAAAATAAAAAAAAACGTTCACAAATTTATTAAAAACGCGTCTCCTAAAAATATCGTTTTTACGCGCCGATACGAGCATATCGTCTACTTTTTTTATTAATTATATACAATGCAAAAATATGGACATAAATATATTTCTTTTTTCTACACAACACTGTTAACAGAGCAAAAATCGGATGACAAACACTAATGTTCTATATGCAAATAAGCAATAGAAGTGCTATCATATTGCTGAAACGTCAACATTTTACCCGCATTGGTGTTTTTCAAGCCTATTTGCAACAAAACTAAATCGATTAGGTTTATTTGTTTTTATTTTGTCCTTATGTTAATTTCCACATCAGCAGTAACTTATCAAAAATTGAAAATCTTTCAGCGCACAGTTTTTTATCACGAATCAAACACAACGAATAAGCTATAGACGGAAAGATGATTTAATTCTATACACAACAAAACTTACAGAATAATTATCGGATGACTGCCAATAAAATTATATGCAAATAAGTGACCGACATGATGATTCCAGACGAACGCCGCTATGTGGCGCGTTTACGGTGATTTACGTGACGTCAGAGGAAAACAACAGACGTTGCTATGCAACATGGGACGTCAAACTCTATCAACCTGCCAAATTTTAAAATGATCGAACAATGCTGAATTTATGATTATTTAGAAAAAATGAATCATCAGGAAGTGCCACATACAGAAGACACAGCCCCCCCACTCCCCGTCCCCGAAGTCTATTAAACCAAAACAAATATATAAATGCAATATTTATTATATAAATTACATAATAATTCATTAATAAATATAATACTTATTAGGAAGAGTTAGCAAAATACATTATATTAGTCCTGAAAATGTTCTACAGAAAATCCCGTTAATCATGTAATTAGAATATACTTACAACTAATATTTAATAGTATTTTGACAGAACGAGCAGTTATTCCTGGAAAATTGTTCGCTGAACAATATACAAGGCGACCATCAAATGACCGGTTAACCTTGAGTGATATTATACTTTTAGTAGAAAACAGCTCGTCTGTGCTGTTCAGAATTTGCTATGTAATACTATCCAGTAATGGTACTTGGCTCTCCTTTCCAGATATTGCATCTGTAAGATACCATGTTACAATTGGAGTCGGTCTCGCAAACGATGTCTGACAAGACATGTGTATTGTGGCGTTCTCTATTGCTGAGATGATGTTCCCCATGGGATCAATTTGAACAAAAGTCACAGGAACTGAAAAACAATTAAAATGAAACCATATATCATGTTTAATGAAGAACAAACACAAGAGATACAAACATACCATGTTAAATTTTAATCGTATAAATGAAACTTATGTTTATATGTAGATAAAATTTATCGCATGATGCCATAAAGAACCCGCTTTACAGTTTGAGAGACAATTCATCAAGCGGAAGTATCATCTAATAATTGTTCATGTTTCACCCCAGTTTGTTCTACGTTTTCTCAGTTACTGTTATGTTAATAACATTTTGCGACCATGTCCCTAAAAGCAACAATTAGCATGAGTAGTGTTTAAGTTTTATTTTATATAGTTTTGTCATGGTGACTAACGTTCTGCAGCCGAATGAAATGTGTCCTAACTATAAAACTAAGATTGGACACTCGATTCTGAAACCAACATCAAATTTAAAGAGAAAAACACCAAACAATGTCAATCAATACTCTATCAGTTGTCTTCTTCATCTGTTTTAAAGTATCATTATCATTACCACCTTTCAATGAGAAACTTGTTTCTTATTTTTAGCAAGTGGTGTAAGTAGTAAGGTAAATAGTACTGGTTAACTTTTATTAACCAATCAATAAGCTTTAAAAAATTGATTAACTGATTCCGATCCAATCCATTTTGTTTGATATCCTTTAACAATAAAGGGAAGAAACACAAGTAGTAACAATGTAAACGTGTGCATTTTAAAACCATTTAGAAAGAAGGGTAGTTGTTATTGGACGCTATGCAAACTCAGACGTATCATGGAACACCTTTACATTAATGAAGATATGATAACAATTTCTACCAAAGCATTATATCAGACAATGCTACAAAACACCTTAGTGCAGATTTAAAACATTTTTAAACTTTATGAAACATTTCAAAAACAAAGTTCCACACGACGATTCACATAACACATGAATTATCGTGTTTTAATAATAGCCCATGACTTGCAACTAAATCGGAACAAATTCCAATATCAATATAATAAGAAATTGGATTTAAAACTGAACTTCATAATCTTTAAACAATTAATAATAAAAACAATACAAATATTAAACAAAATTAATGCGAATGCATCAATATATACTTAGATACTCGTTAATTCATTGATCAATAAAATATACATTTTTCTGAATAATATTTACACATTAATGGGTTAATCTCCCGAAAAATGTAATTCGCATGTACCTATTACATAGACCTGTGAAGAATTACTTCTGTAGCTTCCGTGCATGCAATGCCATCGTTCGCCATGCCTGCTTCTTGTGATGTTTTGTAAAAGGATGTTTGTACTGCTTTTGTTACAATACAGTAAATAAAAACTGATCAAGCCATCAACGATAGTACAGTCATTTTTAGTGGAAGTTTCTATTTTGAAGTAATGTCCCGTAGAACTTGACCATGTCCACTGCGAAAAACCTAGTTCGCTTAAACATGTGAAAAGGACATTTCCTCCTTCCATGACCTCTGATTTCTGTGGACTTAATTTTACAAATTCTTGAGATAAGCATATTCCTGAAAACAAATTTAAAACACTTATTGTGATTAACGACAGTCATTATAATTATGTAGTTTAATTCTCTTGGTCAGATCTTAACTAAAAACAAGGAAACGCAGACATGTTAGAACTAGAATGTATCGATTAAGAAGAAACTATTATTTGTTTGTATTCGTATTGGTCTATGCAGAACGCAATCTGATTAGGATAGCATAATGTTTAAAAATGTAAATATGTATACATGTATCAGAAACGGCCACGCCCAGAAAACATAGCAATTTTTCTCAGAGTCTGAGTTATGCGAAGAATAATATGTTAAATAGTTGTTCTGGAATTATTACCTTTTTCAGATGTTTACTTCATTTTATGTAGATAATCTAGTACTTGGTTCATGTCAAAAATAAATCTTATATTATACCTCTTAAGGAAGACCTATATTTTGTGTCAATATTAAATATTTAAAAACATTTACGTGTGATTCAGTTTGCCATGATTTGAAAAAAATGCACGTTATTCTGTTTGAACTGCAAATAATTGTCAACATACATATTTGATAAAAATGTGTTCACTTAGGCAGCGAATAAAACAACACTTAGAATATCCATTTCTGAAACAAAATCTACAAGTAATCGTTCTTTAAATTAACTGCTAACGTTCTTATTAACTATTTGACTGCCGCTTTGATATCTCAGATCAGCAAGTATATCTTTAATTCAATTGTGTAAAAGTTTAAAAATAACAGTTTTGAATTAGTCATATAAAAACGAGTTGGGTATTTTATTGAAAAATCAAGCTTAAAATTGTAAATTGTATTTGCTACTAAAAAGCCAGCAGTTATTTTTTTATAAATTAATAGTTGAGGTCAGAGTATTTATTGTATGCATATGACCTGAAATCTAGAAAACCTAGAACACCGTTTGAATACAAATAATAACAATAATCGAAAGAGATGTTTTGCAGAATCCTCTAATGCGATTTACTTGTATTAAGTCAACTAACTGGATACAAGAGAAGTCGTATCCTCCGTTTACCCTTTCCGGGATGATTATAAACTGTCGACCGTATTCGGTTTACGTCTAAACCACTTATAAACCTCATTTCCGGCTTTTTCTAGATGCATGTACATTAATTTATGGCTAACGAATAGACTTGTAAGAAGGGACAGCATTGTCTTTTTGATATCCAATGATTTGCGGGTGGTTGCTGAATCCCGTTATTCAGACAGAGCTCGCACAATTTCCCGCCGATAATACACTTAACCTTTTTTCCTGCTACATATTCACCACTCTGTGCCACAAACACACAATTTCAGAATTTATTTTACCTTAAAGTTTGATTTGGTCTTCATATGACATGCGGACTTAATTTCCGAAATGAAGTTTTTTGTCGTGTTTTTTTCTATTTCTTGTTTATCCCAAAACTTCATGTGTTTCAGATTTTAAACCATTAACTTATATGATGCATGCATATGATGCAACTAGCAATTTTAGCGAAAATTGGCAATCTTTCTGAAAACATCTGTTGGCCCTACTACATGTACACTTCTATTATTGAACTCATGTGTAAATACTGAAGCTGAACGAAAGCGCATCAATTAATACACGAAAATTTGATTTTTCCAATATTATAGTGTTCTGATTAAATGTCGTCAGAATGAATCCGAAATAAATTAGGCAAAATACCCAATATACGGTTTCTGATAAAATCAAATATAAAAATTCGTTTAAGTGCATTTACAAGATGCAAACTTGAAATCAGTAATATTACAGTAATTGATTTCAAGTGTTAAGCTTGAAAAACCTTCAAAACTCCAGATTACCTATATTTTAATTTAGTTCAAACAGTTATCGATAAATTTGAGTTGATTGCCACATGACGCTACATCAACGTTGAAAAAAAAACACGAAATGCATGGGTATGAATGAGGTTAAGATTGTTACTGCAAAAAAGACAGTTTATATAACACAATACATGTTAATAAAAGTATGCACAACTGGGTAAATTTAATTTCATCTGTTAACAGTATATTACATGAAGTTCGTTGTACAACATTAGTTCTTAACAGTTTGAGTTTCGTTAAGGAATTATAGAAATAATAACAGAATGGCACAAATACTCCTGTAAAATGTAAACTAAGATAAAGATTCAGACAGCATAAAATATAGTATCAAGACTGCAAAGTAATTTGCTTTATAAAAATCCGATCTGAAAAAATGTGTATATTATTTTGGGGAAGGCGATAAACGTTTATCAGAAATGAGACCGGGATACAATGTACCTGCGAATGGACTCCAAACTAGGATTTTGTAACTTTCTAACTACAGTTTGTAGTTGGGATACAAGTAATTAACCGAACTGTTAAATATTTCAAAGCAATACGCCAGCATATGTTTAACTGAGCTGAAATTGTGAGAAATTAGTTAAGTATGTCAATGTTCAAAATAACAAAGGAAGCGCCGATTCGGACGAAGCTCAGATGATATAGGGATCTTTTCATGACGTTTAACGAACACGTCAAAATTTTTATCATGTGTTTATATAATGTATTACAGACAATTGAAGGCCAAATGCAATACCGATTTGATATAGTATAATCTAAATTTTGAAATATATGGAACACTTAAGTTTTTTTTTATTTTAAGCAGCAAGTTATTGTTTAAATGAAAATTTGAAAACGTTATCTTTGACAAAAATAATCTTAACCTTAATCATACATTTGAACTGGTTAATGATTGTCTAAAAATATTTAATTGTGTCAACGTTAAAATATAAATACAATATTTGAGACCGATTAGGAAGTGTAGGAAACAGCTTCAGAAATTTCATCCTGTACTAGGAACTATTTGGGACAACAATTACTGTATAAAATGCAATATTACTTATATTCAATACATGAAAAAATGGCAATTTGAAAGACAATGAACACGGTAAATACGATGATGTTGCAGGCTTAGTTTAATTGAGCCTTTTCCATAAAAACAACAAAATGCATAATTACAAACCACCCTCCTAGCCGCGGGATGAGCGCAACCTAGTATTTTCTTAAATCTAAACATCAGTTGGCGTAATTGATTAACGGGGCCAAGTTTTATGGCCGCCATACGCACAAACAAGTTTAATGTGAAAAGTAAAAAGTAGAAACTCCAACATGTTCAAATAATCTTTTGACAAAACTTGCAGTAGTTTCCAGATGACTCGCTGAAAGTCCTGGCAAGAAGACAACAAAAACTGGTAGCCTAGAGGGCTAAATTTAAATATGTGTCTTGGTCGACCGACGATTATGATATAAACATTTACGAATCGATAAAACAATTCGTCTGATTCCATCCCCCCTCCCTTGAAATATAGATAAACAACATTTTTGGTCAAGCAAATCCAAATCATTAGAAAGAATTAATAAACTTGTACAAAAATACAAACTTTTATTTTCAATCATAACATACAAAAATATTCAATAAAATATAAAGAAGAAAAAAATAAAATTTAATGTAAATTTTCTCTGTTTGCATATTGATCACAACAAACATTGTCCTATTATAAAATATTGATACTATATACGATTTAAAACAAATAAGCAGTAACAACTAATACGTTACAAATGAAAAGCATTGCAACGAAGAAATGTTTTCAGAGAGCATCACTTTACAAATGTATATGTTTATTCCACAAATACACATCAGCCTAAAAATGTTGACTTTTATTAAGTATTCATTTCTGTTTTATTTTTTTATCACAAAACCAGTGTGTTGTCTTCAAAAGCTATCGCAAATCACTCAATGTCGCTAAGTAAATACATGCTAAATGGAATGATATACTGGAATGAAATTTGAACATGTGTGTTTATTCTGGCTTTCTAGTGCCCTACTCACGGGATATACATGTTTATTTATATTTGAAAACGCACTTCAAGATTCAGTATCAAAAAATGATAAGTAAAAAAACAACAAAATACGACATTGTTAAAACAAATGGATATTTTAAAACTATTTTTCCACTTTCAACCTTTAAATGTCAGTTTATATTCGGTTTGGTTGAGCCTGTTCACGAGCGGTCATGGAAATGCATACATGTAGAACTGGTCACGCCGTCTAGAATCGGGTTGAGCTCAATTTAAAATTTAACATTTAACTCATTATTTACAAAAATATAAGAATTATATTCAACGACTTTCATAAGGGATATACTAATGTTACATTCACTGATTGAATGTAGGGGAGACTTTTTACGGTCGCTACGCAGCAAACATAAAGCTATTGTGATCATTTAATAGATGAAAGACACATCTTTCAAATGATGACTAAAATTTCAATAATTTCAGAATCCTTTTTATTCATTATGTGATTTGCTGATAAGCGGTTCACTTTTTTCATTATTTGGTTTAAAATTCTCTTATATTAGATTTGTTATCAATATAGATATGTTACCAGTGTCATTCAATAATGGTCAAGTTTAACAGTGTTTTTTCGCACAACCTTTTTCACGTGGTCTCGGTTGAAGCAGTTGTAGTGTGCTCTTCTCTATATGTCTGATGAATTAGCTGTTCGTTCCTTAGTGTGAACCTTAACCGTCTCCTTCATTTTATTTTTCCAACATTGCATAATTTTTATTAAAACATAAATCAGAGTGTATCCTAGAACATGATTTAAACTCCCAGTGGCAATATATTGTGTCACTGACCATTCCGAGGCGGTAAAACTTTGGATGTTTTTTTTTCTTTTGTTGATTAATTGTGGTGTTTATTTTGAAATTGATAAGTTTATTTACCCATGTTCTCTTTTCCTCTCTGCATTTGTTTTGGGGTTGCCTTCTGGATCTGGCCATTTCTGATATGCATATTCTCCTATTCTAAAACTTATACGTAACACAAGTTACAATTAAAATAACCTAATGTTGAGTGCCTGGTGCCATAACTCCCTACAAAAAGCTACACGATTATCAATGTTCTTTAGTTGTTGTGTTGCAAAAGAAGATATTTTCTTTAATTGAGCAATGCAATTTATGGTTTGTCCATTTTGTTTTTGAATAAAAGCATTTTGGCAGACATATTCCATTAACTAGAGGCTGGTGGTGGACACAACTGCATGTTAATTGAGCAATGCAATTTATGGTTTGTCCATTTTGTTTTTGAATAAAAGCATTTTGGCAGACATATTCCATTAACTAGAGGCTGGTGGTGGACACAACTGCATGTTAATTGAGCAATGCAATTTATGGTTTGTCCATTTTGTTTTTGAATAAAAGCATTTTGGCAGACATATTCCATTAACTAGAGGCTGGTGGTGGACACAACTGCATGTTCTTGTACACACACTTATCTGCAAAAGTAAGAACATATATTAACAGATCAATCAAACATAAACATGCCGACTTTTATACTTTTATGACTTTAGATAAGGGTAGACAACTCATGCGTTTAAAAATGTTATTACTACACAGACGTATTTAAGTGTTATTACCATCCAGCAATATTAGAGTGGTAATACCATTATATAACGGTGGTATTGGCATTCAGCTATAGTACAGTGGTATTACAGTTCTTCTATTTTTTCCAAGTACTTTATCTAGCTATATTTCATTGGTATTACCATACAGTTATATTTCAATTTTTAACCGTCAACTTTATTTTGGTGGTACTATTATTATTCTATATTAAGATGGTTTATACCAACCAGTTATATATTATTATGTAATAACGTGTGTCTTTATTTAAAATGTAGTTTATTTCGTGTATAATCATGTGGTAATACATGTATCAGTGGTGCAATGCATTACCATTCAGCTACATTGAAGCGATATTACATGTGCCATCCAGTTATATTTAAAAAGTATTAAATATATTATAAGTCACCATTTGTATTTTGTTTCAGCTTTATTTAAGTGAAAATTCTTTCAACTATATGTAGTTTAGCATTCATCTATAACTTTGAAACCGGATTATTCGGATATGTTTTTTATTAATTTCAAACTCACCATCTTCTCCGAATTGAATTTCCTGATATTCCTTTATCTCTTCTGAAATATAAATTGATTGTGCATGCTTACTGAGTATACTAGTGTTCAATTCAGTTAAGGTACTTAAATAAGTCTTTAACCAGTCAACACTACTCTGTACAAGCAGACTGGTTTCCAACTTTAAATAAAGAGTCAAATCGCATGTAAGAAACGAGCGTTTTATTAATTGGAAATATGGTAGAATGTTCAAAAGGTTAATGATGCTGTTTTTGGCGTTCTAGTGACTGACACCGAATTGAGTTATTGGTTTCGTTCTGATGTCCATGCAGATTAAAACACCGTGAATTCAGTTTTAACAAAAAATAGTATTTACTTAATAATAAAATCGATGCTAAACTTTCAATTGAAAGATTTTCTTAGATTTTTAACAACTTGAAGGTACAATTTAATCTGCAATCTACATAACCTTTATAAAAGGTTCTAAAACCAATCGTTAGACGGAAGACGTGTTCATCGTTATAGATATGTTATAGATATATGCATTTGCAAAATAATATATTTTAAGTATAATGAATAAACAGCAAAACTAAATGTATGTTCATTCAGATTGATGTAAATAGTGTTATAACAAAAACATGTTTATTTAAACATATTTTTCCAAACAAAATAATAAACTATTTTACTTCAATTCGTGTACATATACTTTTGAATATTCACCCCAGGAGAAGGTTGTTGTACTTACACCATTGTCACATTCAGTATGTATCGATAAAACTACTTTAACTTTGATACGAGAACCTGTTGGGGCAAGTGTGAGGTTGGTGCACCCTAGAACCTGGTTTAAACCCCAGTGGCAATTTGTTTTGCCACTGACCGTTCCAAGGCGGTATCCCCAAAGGTTCTCTTCTTCGTTAATTGTTTGTGGCGTTTTATTTGAATTGACATACTTATATAAAACATGCGCTCTCTCTCTCTCTCTTCCTCTCTTCTTTTTCGCTGCGTGGTGAGGCTGTGTTTTGTGAGTGTGACCATTCCTGATATGCATATATTGCTTTTTTATAAATTTCATGAAAGATAATTTTGATCAATTACTGTTATAAACATCTCCTGATCACGTTCTAGAAACTTACTCCTCCTTATGCCCAGGGCCCAAGATCATAAAACTAAGTTTTGAGATCAGTCTCAAATCTCAAGCATCTGATTGGCTGAAATGGCGACTGGTCGCCATTTCAGCCAATCAGATGCTTGAGATTTGAGACTGATCTCCAGATTTTGTTTTATGATCTTGGGCACAGTTGTTACACTGATGAAACTCATCACACTGGCGGGAAGGACTTCACTATTTATATAATGTTAAATAATAATCAAAATGATGTAGATTAAAATTAATAAAATTTAGATTTCCTACTTTACCTCCATTCCTCTGAATTTGTTCGTATATGTTTTTGGGTTTCGAGCTTCTTTGGTTTTCATCTATAAATAATAAAAAATACAAAAATGTCTGTTTTACGTCGGGTTACGTCGTGAATACATTTTCAGTTGTAAAACATTTAAGATAAATTTATATCTTAAATAATAACTCTCCTTTCAATTATTATTAATATTAAAATTTTGCAAGAAATGAAATTGTGTTTGCTTTTCTGAAGTACCGTTTTTGAAATTTGATAAGTCATAGATAGCATTCCCTATTTGATACAAAATATATGTGTTTTCATTTTTGAGATAGATGTTTTGTTTCACATCATCCAAACAAGGAAACATTTCTTGAAATACTTTAACTTTCTATAAATTTATTAAAATGTATTATTCGTACTTGATTCAGCAGCTGCTGACGATGATGTTTTCCATATCGACGATGTATTCTTTCCTCTTCTCCATTTCGTTATTATGGAAATACAAGGAAATTCTCTGAAATAGTTGAATAAAACAGTAGAAATAACTGTAATTCGTATTCCACTTGCTTCGTGACTAAAGCCTAAACATCTGGTCGCTTTGCTTCCCTTTGTTGTTGCACTATAGGTTGTAAAAATGAAGGAATTTATTACGGTTTCTGGGACTCTTATAAAGAAAAATAAGATCAATCAGTGGCCCATTCCTGCAGTCGTTATAGTGCTGAATCAACTGCATGAATATTGATATAGGTCAAGAAGGTTGCGAGCATAAAGATGATTGGACCCCAAAGCAGCTTCTCCAAAATAAGCTGCTTATTTTAACCACAATATTATTCTTTGGGAGTTCCAGGGGTTCCAGCAGAATACATTTGTACGCACATTAGATTTAAAAAAGATGAAATTTAAAGCGTCCCTAAGAGTATTAATTTTAATCTGTTCTAATTAATATGAAATATGAAATGGCATGATGTAAACATATTGTGATCAACGCGTCTTCTGTTTCTAACAAATCTAAAAAAGGATTATAATAAATATTCAGTATTATTATTCGAGAAACATTTCTATATTTATACCTCTTTTGGTTGGCCTTCCTTGTCAGGAAAATAGCGACACCGATAATTCCAACTAAAACAGCAATACCAACAACCGAACCAATTGCAATAGCGATTACGTTATTATTCGCCCGTTCTTCGGTGCCAGCTGCAAGAAGAAATGTGTTATATTCTTAATATGATGATTATTGTGGTAAGCAGTTCCCATGTGTATGCCCCAAATGGGAACACATAATGCATGTGATATTTCCTTTGTAATATAACCCCGACTGTTAGCCTAATGTCTTTTACATTGTTTAAAATGAAGATGGAATATATGCCGCAAACCGCAAATATAAAGCGTTATAGACTCAATGTGATTTAGTCTGTTTTCCGTGCATTCGTGCATAAGTTTCATAAATAATGATTATATCTGGTTGTTTATCTATATCGATAATATCCAAAAGACATGAAACACTGTAAAACATATTTTGAAAAAAGAAATTATTTTCTTTTTCAGCTTGTCAAAAGACTGCTTGGCATCTCTTACAAGGACAACATAATGAGGAAGTCAAAAACAGAATAACGCAAGCCATTGGTTCATATGAAGATCATCTGACCACCATCAAGAGGCGCAAACTTAAATGGTTCGGCCACGTAACAAGAGGAGAGGGGCTTGCCAAGAAAGTGCTTCAAGGCACAGTCAGAAGAGGAAGAAAGAGAGGAAGACAGAAGAAAGATGGGAAGACAACATCACAGAATGAACAGGACTGAAGCTGAGCGAGGCGGTCAAAAGTGCGAAGGACAGGGATGGATTGAGAGGACTGATTGACAGGTCATCTGTAGCGCCCCAACGGCAACAGCCATGGGACAGGTGAAGGTGAAATGTACAAAAGTATACCATTTTTAAGGTTAAAATTCTGTGAGTATAATCCTAATCCATTTGTTACTGTCAGGAGGTACTTTCCGTAATCTTCTTCTGTCACACTCTTTATCGTCAAATTTGTTTGCAGTCCTCTAATTGAAATTTCTGTGTGTAAATTGTTGTTTATTATAGTCCAGTTTGCATTTGTTAACTTCATCCAAACATAGTCGGACATGCGAGGTTCCGGGTATGCAATTATGTCAACAATGAATGCTACTATGTCACCTGGTTTGGCTAGCACATATTCTTGGACTGGAGTGTTAGGAAGAGCATGCGGTGGACCTATAAATATATTAATGACAAAAGTAGCTAAGTTAATTACTTAAAAAATGGAAACTGAGAGAGAGAGAGAGAGAGAGAGAGAGAGAGAGAGAGAGAGAGAGAGAGAGAGAGAACAAGATTGTGTATTAATTATAATATACTACTCAGTTTCAACCGATGTTCCGCCTCAACAGTTTGTCGGATCATTTCTTTTTTTTTTGCCACAAAGCTGATCTCAAATGAACTAATTTTAAGAATCATAGCAAATATGTTATCGTTTCAACCTTAATTAATTTAGCTCCTTCGATATATTTAACACATTTTTTTCAATTTATTAAAACAGATATTTGCAGACCACTTATCAGTAATGAAAATATTGTGAGGGGTCAGTCAATCTAAGTTGTAATGTAAAGCAAGCGATTTTTATTACAAAACTTACTTCTGTTTATAATTTCATAAAAGTGCAGCTTTAATTATAGTTTAGGCATGTCAACGTTCATCAGCGACTATCTTCTATCAGAAATAAACTTATTAAAAACATTATGTTGGACTTTTTGAATACTAGTAATTGTTTTCGTAGAAGATTGGATTGCTTTGATAATTATTTGATTAACATAGGCAACATATTAAGATTGCACTTACATTTTACTAACATGGTCAGATGTCCAATTAAAGGTTCCTCATAATTTAAAGCGTTTCTTGCGACGCACGTGTAATCTCCTGAGTCTCTGCAGGACACTCGATGAAACGTGTATGTAAGATTGGATGTGCCAAACCCTTCGACTAGCACTGTTTTCCAACTGAACTTGAGTTTTGCAATCGAAGCAACTATGTTTATGATACATGTGAATTGAACGGTGTCGTTTTCTTCTACCGTAATAATATCTTCACCTTCAAATCCCTTGACAAATAACGAAATATCTAAGACAAAATATAAAAACGATCATTTAATCTCTGAAATATTAGTTTTTGTTGTTTAGATGTTTAAAGTCATGCAGATGTTAGTTGTTGTTTGCGTATAAAAGAATAAAACAATTTAAGCTGGGTGCACTTTAAATCTTTCAGAGGTATAATTGTTATAATAGGTTTTTAATAAGTTATAATAAGTACTAAATAATTATCTGTAGTCATGAAACTTACACGAAGCACATATAAAAAGATACTTACATTGAACATCAAACAGTATGTTTGCAGAAGTAACAGTAATTCCCGGACGATTATTTGCTGAACAATATATACGACGTTTATCAAAGGATCGATTAACGTGAAGCAATATTTTGCTTCTAGTGGAAAACAGCTCTTCTGTGTTATTTGTATATTGCGTTGTAACACCATCCAATAATGGTTGTACGCATTCTCTACAAGGCATTTTTTCTGTAAGATACCATGTTATATTAGGTGCCGGTCTCGCAAACGATGTTGAACAGGAAAGAGTTACTTTAGAGTTCTCTTTTGGTGAAATAGTGCTTCCCGTCAAGTCTAGCATAACAAATGTTAATGGAACTGAAAACAAAACATAAATAACATTTGAAACTTCCTTACATCAAGTGTCTGTAATCAAATGTGCAATACTTGTTTCAAAATAGATCAAAACGGCACAATGAAGCTGTTAAAAGACACTGACAAAGCAGCTTTAAACAGCTACAGTGAAATTATCAGGTGATAATTTAAATTCTATATGCGCAATTGCAAGATTTAAAAACAAATTATTTCAAAAACAGACGGACATAATGGAACTTTTTTTCATTCTCGCAAATAGTTTGGCAGTTTCTAACAAATGCATTATATCATGTATTGTTACAAATGTTAGTCCCTATATTTATTGAAAATGTAATGCAACTTAAGGTGTTGTGCACCTCGCGATTGCTTTGCCAAGGACAAAATAGACAAATATAATCATCTCTCAAACGGAACAATGCACTTCCATTAAACTTTGCACAAATAAATAAGTGTATGATTATTTTGCATACACTAAGAAAAGTTAGAACAGTAGAGAAAAATAAATAAAACCTAACAAATCCCTAAAATTCTATTTGCAATTTATCACAAAAAGGAAGTAACACAAAACATCAATTCAAATGTCAACATGCTTAAATGATACTGCCAACGATATCTATCTAAGGTCATTGACAACAACTTTCAATTGTGAAGAGTGAAATCAACATTTTTATTTTTATGTCATCTCTTTTCGCATCCAGGAAATTAAAGGTCAAACAAACTTTAACAAATAACTCACATTGTAAACATTTTTAGACCAAAGATCCTTAAGTATCGTTGCCAGTAACTCATTATTCATCAAGACATTTAAATTGATGTTCAGTGTTGCTTCGTTTTTGTGATAAATTGCAAATAGAATTTTAGGGTTGGGGGGTCTAACTATTTTTCTTTACTGTTCTTTCTTTTCTCAGCGTATGTAAATTTAACATATATTAATAACATAGGTTTGAGCAAAGTTTGGTGGAACTGCAGTGTGCCGTTCAAAAGATTTTTATATTTTTCTTTTTTGTCTGTGGCAAATCAGAATTGATATTGAGAGTTATAAAGGTAGTTGAACTTTATGGAAACAAGTTATTTCAAAGAACGAGCAAGATTACTGTTACGCTATAGATTTCATGAAACATTTCACACATTTTACAAAAGGTATAATTGTAAACAGACATATTTTTTGCCTGCAAAAGAATTTCCGTTTTGTTGGTAATTGCCGCCAATAACATGATAAAAAATAAGACTATGAAGGGAAATGTGCTCTATATCTAAGGTTTCGAATGATCTATTCTACAATTAAATTAATCAATGTGAACGCACGAAAAGTATGTCAATTGGGAATTGAAAATTCTTATACCTGTAACATAGACACTTGCAAAGTTGCTGGAACTGCCGTCTCTCTCGCAATCCCATCGTTCTCCATGCCTGCTCCTTGTGATATTTCGTAAAAGGATGCTGGTACTGGATTCGTTACAATAAATTGAAAGGTGGCTGGTGTTTTTCAAATTAAAAACGTCGCAGACGTCACCATAATAAGTAACTATATGAACTTTTTGGTTACTAGAACTTGACCAAATCCATGAAGAAAAATGAAAGTTTCTTTCACTTGAACATGTTAGAAGTACACTTCCTCCTTCAACAACCTCTACTCTCTGCGGGCTTAATATTACAAGTCCTCGTGTTATGCACATTTCTGAAAAATATGATGACTATTATGGTGAAAAAATGTAGACTCTTGGTAAATTATAATCATTAGATATGTTTGGCTGTTTTCTCTTTGTCAGATTACCTACAATTTATAGGAAAAGCAAAATAAACGTTCAAAGTCTTGATAGAAGTGGGACAATCGATTCGCATAGATACAAATTTTATTTTCAGGAGCTACAACATTTATATGGTAAATTCTGAAAATTTCACACTGATTTGAAAAATATTGGTGCGCCCACAGCACATTGGACGAACTAGGTGTGTGTTTTCAATAATTTCAAACAACATTCGGGTGTGTTTATGAAATAATATAATACGTAAAACGATTCTTACATATTTTAATATTTTATTGACTGTTCCAAGAATTATCTTACTAGTTACTTTACACAGAAAAAATGTTTTCAATTACAGCCATCATTTTCATAGGAATGCTACAAATGGTTACCATGGCAACCAATAATACATATGATCTCCCATTGAATAGTATTACACAAAAAGAACTATTACCTATTTTAAAATGTTGTTTTATTCTAGATTTGCACGAGTTCGTTAAGTTAAATTAAGTGTATAGTTTTGAAGGACTCTCAATTCGAAACTAATATAAATAGGATATGAAATATCCTGAAAGTGACATTCTAATAACACCACACCAACATGTTTTTAAAACAATTGATCAGATACAGAACTGGAGTTGAAAATCCTGTTTGTTTACATAAGACAAGATCTATGTAAGTAGGATTGTTTAATGTATTTTAGTTTGTAGCTGATTTTTGTTCAATTTTAACAAAAATAATTTAGTTACCTTGGCAAACACTAATTGCCATATATGCACAAAGTGTTAACACAAACACAATTCAATTGAAAATATTATTAAACCTGAATACTTTTCTTTATTTTAATGTTATCTCATGTTTATTTTAATAAAACAGCTAAGTTACTTTGATGGCATTCTTCAGACATTCCAGTAAGATAAAAACTAAAATTAGTGATTTCAGCATCTCTTTTATGTCCACAATGCATTACCTGAGCGAACATAAAAATATTGCTCCTAATAAATATGAACATAGAATATGAAATACAATAGTCGTCACTCTTAAGACTTTCAAAATTAGTATTATTTAGTTCGTTCAAGATGCTCCGGACACACCTCTTCAAGCAATCCAAAACGCTTATGAGTTTTTTTTTAAATTTATTATCGCTTTCCTACCAAGACCATTTTCCTTTTAATAGAGAGGGGATGTATGATGAAACCTCTTTGAACAATATAACAACAGCAGCAGTTAGTGAAACGTCAAACAGAGCTGTTACCGCATTAGATCGAAAAGTAGCACGACATCTACCACTGAGCGTGAACCATATCAATCTTACAATTCCTCAACATTTCTTTCCAAGAACAAACAATGTATATTTGGTAAATATACCCTAAATCATTCGCAAGCTTTACAGTGGTGCATGCAATAACATAAAACCGGAGCACCAAGCTTTAATTCAGTAAGTTCTTTTTATCAGGGTCAAGTTAAAAGTTGTTTTCACTTCTCGTTAAATTTACTTTTACTCAAGGACCAGTTCTTTCACAACAGCTGAACTATTCGTGCCCTTAACACCCTGTCTTATAGCCATTAAAGAACAGGATTTTATGTATTGCGAAAACATGTATGAAAAGTTCATGTATAAAACATGTAAAACTCTATTTTGGTTTATATAAAACATAGGAGACTTTTATAGCTCGTTTTCAACTTATTTCTTTCACATTGCACACTTCAATTCCTCATTTCGTTTATAAGACATAAACTCAGCTCACAACCCTCATTGAAAAAAAAAATGCAAGAGAAAATAAATTTTTCGTCGCGTGTTATGAACACGCTGAATTTTTCTAAAGATAATGTTTAAAATAATATATTTTTAACTGGGTAGGACCGAATCGATTCAATATTGTTTATGTTAGATTTGGTTTATCTATTTATAACAAGTAATCCTTGTAAAAACCATCTGTAAATTTAAAATGAAAGGTTACCAACATGATATTTTACAGCGTTCTGCAAGCCTGGTGATTAACCCATCTATAGTTGATCATTATGCTTACCTCTTTGGTTACATGACGGTGGCGGGGGTTTAAGAGTTTAGTTTATAAAGGTTTACGGGAAATCTTTTCTTAAAAGAACCTAAAAGCTCGGTTCGTTTCTTTTATCCCTGTCATCGTGTTCTTGCTGATTTTATTCTAGGAGCTCTGGTCTCGGTAAGATCATTGAATACCCGCCCTTTGGCTTTGCGATTCTTTTAGCTTCTTATGTTTTATATGTTTGTGTGCTAATGCATGCAACATTGTTGAGCCGATGGGTGGTTGGAGTTATTTCACCGAGACAACTGGTATTGTTTTGTGATACGAGAACCTGTTGGGGCAAGTGTGAGGTCTATGTACCTAGTTTAAACCCCCAGTGGCATTTTGTTGTGCCATTGACCGTTCCAAGGCGGTATCCCTAAAGGTTCTCTAATCCGTTAATTGTTTGTGACGTCCTTTTGAATTGACATACTTATAGCAAGCATGCTCTCTTTCTCATCCTCTCTTCTTCGCTGCATGGGGAGGCTGTGTTTTATGATTGAGGAGATTCCTGATATGCATATATTTCTTTTTGTACTTATTGTGCACCCCTTGTTCTATCGAACATCAGGGTGTCATTATGCAGTCAAACGGGCAATAATACAAATGTAACATCTCACGTTTTTCCTATCAAAAATATTAGTATTCAGAAGAAACGATATCAACATGCTGATCTGCAGCGCTCTGCTTTCTTGGAGATTATAGCCGTTCGATTTGTTTACTTCTTTATTTGCATATCTGTGGCAGTAGGTTTGGAGTATCGAAAGGCTTTGTATGGATATCGTTTAAACATGGTATAAGAACGTAGAAGCCCAATCTGTTTCTTTCATTTCTGCGTCATGTTCTTGCTGAAGCTGGTGCTCTGGTCTCTGTGAGGTCATTCAGTACCCACAGTCTTTGTTTGACAGTGCCCAAAGCTTCTGATATTTTACACGTTTTTGTGCTTTTGGATGTAACATTTTTGATGGGATGGGTGGTTTTGAACTAATTCACCAAAACAATTTCTACTTGCTTGTTTATATGAGGACCTGGTAAAGTTTTTGTGAGGTTGTCGAACCTAAAAGCTGTTATAGACCCACAGAGTCAAAATGTTTTGGCCATTTTTAAAGTGTTCATCCCTCATGTTCTCATTTTCGTTAATGGTTTGAAGTGTTTATTTTGAAATTTATCATTTTATTAGAGATCTGCTCTTTACGCTCTTTTTCCTCTCTACGTTTTGGCTTTTAGGGAGGCAGTGTTTACTAGAAGATGTCATTCCTGGTATAAATATTTCACCATTGTACATAAAATTAAGAAAAGCAATTGACAATTTTGTTCTTTAAATGAAGTAAAACAATGTTCGATATCAACACTTAAAGAATTAACAATACCTCATTATACCTTTCTAGACCACCTTTAAAACCGGAAGTGTTGTTTTTAAGTCTAAATATCCTTAAATACTTGAGAGGTCACCTTCAAAACTTCCTGATTTTGACATTTTTAAATACAAGAAGTGTCGCATAGTGTCGCATAGAAGTATATCGAGTGTTTTTATTCCTTAAATTTTAAAACATTCTTCTAGACACTCCATGCTTTTACGATTGTCTTCTCTTCTTATAAAATCTTTTAAGAACTGATTTAATATAATAATAAGAATATGACCAGTTCCATAACACATGTAATACAAACTCATCGTCTTAATGAAGATGTGAGCCAGTCTTCGTGTTATACACATTTTGCATGGTGTCTGATAAGACAATTTTTCATATCTTATTAAATAAGGGATTTTAGTGTATTGAACTATAATTATTTGTTCATATAAACTTCTTGTTGTCGAGTTGAAAACAACATCCGCTGCAAAATATATATGTGTAATTATATCAAAAGATCTGAATTGGTCCCAGCATATTGAAAACATCTCTGCCAAAGCGTCAACAACCCTCCGCTTTATTAAACGAAACATTAAAACAAATAATTCTAAAGTCAAAGAAATAGCATACAACACATATGTTCGCCCACAGTTGGAGTATTGTTCGAAATTTGGCATCCCTGGCAGAAAATAGACCAGAAAAAATGAACGTGTACAAAGATTAGCGACCAGATATGTCCTAAATAATTATGATTACCAAAGCAGTGTAACCCAAATGCTAAACACCGGCGCCTGTACAACTCTACAAGATTAGAAGTCAAACCCTTGCTGTTGACCTGGTTTACCTAATCCACACAAGAAATCTCAACAAATGTATCTCTAAGTCTCGTACCCAGTACCACTGTTATTCCTACTTCACCAGAACCAGCAGACACTGGAATAACCTTTCGCCATACATCAAATCAAGTCCCAGCCTCAACATCTTTGCTAAGAGGCTAGCGGCGGTCACGTCCTAAACGCTGTACATACAATGTATACTCTGCTTTTAACTGTAACATACTGTTCCTTTACCTTTTACCGAACAAGTTTAACAGTCTAAATATTGTTCTTTTTTCTTTAACACACTGTTCCTAGACAGTGCCTTCCAGTAATAATAAGAAATTGATTGTTAAGGAGTGTCCAGTATATGTAGAATCTAGATGGAGATTGAACTAAGATAAAAATAATTTCCAGGGAAGTTTCATCAAACAAACCCAAATATTAGCACGGAGTCTGAGTTACAATGATTCCGTGAAAAGCTATCACAGAATACTTAAAAAGTATCAAAGAAAACATGTATGTACCATTTTATAAAAAAAAACAGATAAGCGTAAAAATAAATCTCCTTTTTGCGCATGCAGACTGATGAAATAATAAACATGGTATTCAACTTAAGAATGAAAAACATCAAAGTTCCTAAAGACATTTAGCAAAAAACTAGCAACACCAAATGGGTCTGGTAACATAGCTCATCATCTCGCCATGTATAGTCATTTACACAAGCAATATTTTTTTTAAATATCAACAATTTAAAGATATGCAAATTACAGTACAGCTCGGGAGTTTTTTTTTATTTTCCTCGCGCCCTCCGCGGACCCAACTCGTTTAACGCGTTTTTTCTCCGAGGAAAAACGCGGGGATTGCCCGCGCGGACCTTGTTATTCATCGCGGACTAGCGCGGACTAGCGGGACAGATTATCTGTACAAAACATGACGCGGAGGAACTCCGCGTAGTATGCCGGTGGAACGCGGCGTTATTTTTATCGCTACTCTTTAGTACAATTGTCATTATATTTGATTTTCTTTTTTCAGTACAGTATTAGGCTGATACAGTTTTTTACGATGTGTTAAATTATGTTTGTTCGTTACGTTTGTTTACGTTTACTTTGTTGTTTTTCATGTACAGTATTTAAAACTTCCTTCGTTACATTACTTTTTTACGTATTCAAATTGTTGAGTTTTAAACCTTATATTCAGATTTTTAACTTTATGTTATTATTAAATTGCTGCAGAATTATTTGTTCGCTTGTACAGTAACATGCAGCTCAGTATTAATTTAATTTTAAAACCTAATATTATTTTGTTCTTCCATTTAAATTTTAAGAAAAAAGATATAAAAACGGAAAAGACTAAAAAATCCGAATAAGAATATGCTAAAGCTATGAACTTGTATATTCAAACATTATTGTAAAGACCAGCAAATTACCCGCCAAGCTCGATTTCATTGAGAATTTTACAATAATAAACATGTACTGTGTACAGTAGGCCTTTGTTAAGCGTTTGATAGAAAGAAAGTTGCATGCATTGTCACGAAAAGTAACGTCAATGTTTGCAAATCTTAATGAAAATTATGAACGAAGATACTACACAAAGAAAGCTTTTTTCACAATTTAATTCACACAAACATAACTCATAACATACCTTAAAGAATAATGTAATAAATATTATTGATTTATCTTTTACATAGAACGTAGTAGGTAGAAATAAAAAATAAAAGGTATTTTCTTGAAATAATATACATGTACCTTTTGTAAACTATGAAATGTCTGTATACATTTATTAAAGCAAATTTGATGATAATGATAGTATTCCTAACAGCAAGGCCCCCGCGTTGCCGCGATAAAGTACGCCGAGGCACTCGGAGTTTCTGCCTTGGGCTGTCCACGGAGTTAAAACGCGGGGAATTGAGGCTGAACGCGGGGCAGCGCGGACTGAAGCAGTCAAGTCCGCGTTGGCGAAGTCCGCCGCGTAGCGCGGACTTTGGTTGGAAACACACGAGCTGTACTGTAGCTTTTCGGTTTTTATTTGTTTTCATGGCTACATGTATTTAAGCTATTGTCGTTAAGATATTTGTGACTTCACTTCTTCCGGGTGTTTAACATAACTAATCATGCACATTTATATAAACAGTCGATTAAATCCCTCTCTTTAACCCAATGTGAATGTCACAGATTTTCAACTTCGTTTGTTGCTGTATTTTAAAAAGTACATCATCCAGACATCAATTAAGGAATACAACTACAAAAAATTTTTAAGAAAACGTTTACATTTAAAAAGGGTCGTTTGTCTATAATTAATATTTAAACAACAAAAACGTGTTTTGCTTTTTTGTTTCGTTGTAACAGTTGTTGTTTTTTGTTTCAATTGTATCCTACATCGCCAAAATTCCAAAGACGTGCAATTTTGTCATGTATTTGTCATGAGAGTTAAAGACGATTTGAATTTAATTGAATTGAGTTAAATAACTTAAAATTTACAACGTATGCATGTTTATAAATGAAAAAAACTATGTCTTACCAGCTACGGCGAATAAAGTAACACTGAACAAAATCATTCCTGAAATATTCTCCAGAGGATTGTATTGTACAAAATGTAAGGAATCTGCTTACTTCCTTTCTAACTGCATTATTTGACTTCCGCCATTTTGATAGCTTCGATCTGGGGATATTTTACGTGTTTATTATTTATTTTGCACTGGATAAATATTTGTTTCGGCTTTGAACAAATAATAAACTAAAATATGATATTGGCCCTGCCTTCTTTTCAAGCTTTGTTCTTTTTAAAAATATTGCAATTTTAACCTTATAGCTGTGTATAATTGATGAAGCAATCATAATGTATATTCTTATAATATAAATCTAGCTCTAGAAATAAACTTAAATACCTGAACCACTCACAATAAAAATATATTTACTTAAGTCTTTTTCAACGCATTAGCTATGTTTTCCTTACTTAGGAAAACAAGATCACTTAGTTTGCCGATCAATATTTCAAAGTGAATTGTTTAAAATTAATAATAAAACCAATACTTATTTATGGATGCGAACTGTGGGGATTTTCTAACATTGACATTCCTGAAAGAATACCACTGAAATTTCTAACACTAATACTAAATCTTAAAAAGTCTACCCCCAATGTTATGGTGTATGCAGAAACTGGCGTAAAACTCTTAAAACTTGATGTTGATATTAGAATTATTCATTTTTGGAGTAAATTATCATATACCAGCTCTGCAAAATTATCAAACAACATGTATATCATTATTCACGGTTTACATGAGCAAGGAAAAATAAATTCAAAATGGATATTATATATAAAAGACATAATCAATAAAAACGGGTTTGGCAACATATGGACAAATCAAAGAAATTTCAACAGAAAATGGTTTCCGAAAGAATTCCAACAAAAGATAAACGATCAATACCTACAGACTTGGGAGGGAATGTTAAATCAAGCATCATGTAGTATTATTTACCGTATATTCAAGACTGAGTTTAAAATTAACTATTATTTTGAAATACTTCCTAATTATTATTCAAAATTATTGACTATATTCCGTACAAGAAACCATCGGTTCCCAGTAGAAGTGGGACGATGGAATGGTGTTCATTTGAGTGATAGAAAATGTCATTTATGCGTTAATACCAATACGGTCGGCGATGAGTATCACCATATTTTTGAATGCACTCACTTCGAAAACGAACGGAAGCTATATTTAAGCAGATATTAATACCATAATCCCAATACTTTAAAGATGAATCAATTGTTTAATACACAAAATAAAATAGTGTTAATACGACTATGTAAGTTTATTGAAATTATAATGAAAATGGCTAAAATCTGAATTTTTGTGATCAGTACCATACCTCATATATTATACATTTCAACATATTTGTAGGTTTTTTTTGTGTTTTTTTTAAATATATAACATGTGATTACCAATATTATGTTTAATTTATATTACATGCTTATAATACTTCTTGCTTGTATAACATACATGTTATTTTTGAAATATATTAGATATAAGAAAGCTATCACCTTTAAGAGTTTTGCTAAAATGGTTTCGAGCAAAACTCTGTATAATAGGTGATGACAACATTGCAAATATATGCACGCAATCTTTTTAATACTTCATTTTAAACTACTGTTAGGTACAGTCAAACCTCTCTTCAAAGACCACCCAGGGGAAACCTAAAAGTGATCTTGGAAGGCAGGCGGTCTCTGTGTACATTGAACTTTATTTCTTAAATATAAACAGGAAAGATGGAGTGTAGTCTCTTTCCACAGGTGGCTTTTGTTTACAGGTGGTCGATATCACAGGTAACAATTGCATGTAAACAATCGCCATAAGGAAAATATTGTACATAAATGGCATGAATGTTGGTGTTGCTTTTTTCTCTTTGTTGTTGTTATCCGTTTAAAGTGTGAATAGTGGAATTTCGAACTTTTTGTGCTTATATATTCATGTTTATATATACCAACTATAGTTTGTGCATATCAGCTATTTTATATGTTAGTATGATGTTAACATTTTATTATTTTCAACTACAAATGAAGACCCCATGCAAAATTTAGTCATTTTCCTTTGTTATGTATAAATCAATATTTACCATTGCTGTGATCATTTTCAATTTCTATATACTGTACTAAACACAAACTTAATAACTTGAACAAACCTTACCGAAAACGCCAACCCACTAAACCAAGCTTGACACAGAACCTCACAAAACGTAAGAATATTCCATCATTATAAATAACCATTCTCAAAAGGTATCCTTTTCAAAAACGCCAACGCCGTTTAATACTAGTTGAATAGTAAACGTACTTAAGTGGTTGAGTCAAATAATGTTTTATTTGAAGGACAAAATGGATTTAGAAAAGGTCGAAGCACCATAGACCATCTGTCATCATTAACTAACATTATTGATACTAGACGCAAACAGAAGTTGTCTACCTTTTGATTCAATAAATCGAGATATACTGTGGGGTAAACTTAATCATGTAGTTGACAAAAAACTGTTTAATGCAATAAAGAGTCTATATAGTAATGTTATGTGTACAGTTAAAGTTAATAATTTTTATACAGATTGGTTCCATGTCAAAACAGGTTTAAAACAAGGATATGCTCTATCACCCATGTTATTTAATTTGTATATCAATGATCTAGCCGCCAAAATTGATGTATTAGGAAAGGGTATTGATATTGATGGTGTTAATTGCTCAATTTTGTTATTTGCAGATGATATAGTCTTATTATCCGACAATGCGCTAAATCTGCAATGTGTGCTAGATGAGCTTAATAACTGGTGTGTTTCTAACTGTATGTGTATAAATGCCAGTAAATCAAATATAGTTCACTTTAGAAATCCATCAGTGAATATATGTGGTTATGTGTTTAAATGTGGAAATACACAAATTGAGTATGTCTCTCAATATAAATATCTTGGGCTTGTTTTGTCTGAGCATCTGGATTATGCTGTGACTGCAAAAGCTGTTGCCAAGGCGGCCAGCAGGGCCCTTGGACTACTTATCGCGAGAGCCAGGTCAATTGGTGGATTCCCATATCAAGCATTTACAAAGTTGTTTGAATCTACAATAGCTCCAATTGTCACATATGGTGCTAGCATTTGGGCACATGAAGAATTTAGTTGTATAAATGCAGTTCAACATAGAGTGGCACGTTACTGCTTAAATGTTGGAAAATATACACCAAATGCTGCCGTCAATGGTGATATTGGTTGGCAACCAATGATATGTAAAACCAAAAAAAGCCATTATAAACCAATGGTCTAGACTTGTAAATATGTCTGATAATAGACTGAATAAAAAGAATTTTGGGTGGGCACATAGAGTAAAAGGTAGAAGCTGTAAAAATTGGAATTTTAAAGTTGATGAAATGTTTAGAAAGTTTGATATGGTAGAACATTGTGATATAACACAGTATTCAAATAAAACAGTAATATGTCATAATCTTCTACAAAAGTTAAATGAACAATATGTTGAAAATTGGAGAAGTGAAGTTCATAGGATTAACTCCAATCGAGGAAATGGGAGAAATAAACTTAGATTTTATAAATGTTTTAAACAAACCTTCTAAGTCGAACCCTATTGTAAAACAGTATTAAATAGAACACATAGAGGTGCAATAGCCAATTCAGAAGCGGTACAGCTCCAATCAGTGTTGAGATAGATAGATATAATAATGTACCATATGACCAGAGACATTGTATTTACTGCAAGAACATAAGTATTGTTAATGTTGTAGAAGATGAGAAGCACGTCCTACTTGAATGTCCGTTGTATAGTGAAGTGCGAAATGAACTGTTGCGAAAAGCAGAAAGCATATTTGAGGCATTAGGTGGTTTACATGAAATTGAAAAGCTGAAATTATTATTTCACGAGGAAACAATTGTTAATTTAACTGCAAAGACCTGCTATCTAATACTCGACAAAAGGCGCCAGTTTGTATCACACACTACTTCTTAATGTTTTTATAAATGTACATGTATATAGTCATAATAGAAGTTTAACTGTATTTTACTGCAATCATGTATTATTTTACTGTGATGTAATGACTATTGCTAATCAGTAGTGTTGGGCTGTAAGATTAGCAATGGTTAAAGCTAACTTTGTAGATAGCTTGGTGAATTTTCATATATTATAATTTTTTTAATAGTCTCTAATAACTCTTCTCAGAGTGGTTACGTACTGGATCACCATTGTATATTACTGTATATTTGTTTGTATGTCATGTATGTAATGGAGACTGAAATAAATAAATAAATAAACACTTCGATTTATGAATATTCCACAATTCTTTTTCTTATAGCACTGGTTTGCTTAAAATAATACTCTTAACACTAGTATTGATTTTAGAGACACTTTATAAAATCCAAATAAAGAATCTTTTTCGTATTATTCCATAACTCACTAATCCAATTTTATATTCAAAATGTCGCGACAAACACATGATAAAATCTTTACCAACAAACTGATTTATTATTACACATTATCTTCCGATTTAACGAATTGTATACACGCGTCAAAAACCGGTTTTTTTTATATCTCCTAAATAAATTAAATAAAACAGGAAACAAAACAAACAGTAAAAGTTTACATTTTACAAACTGTAGGTGACGCTCATTCTGTAAAACGTGTTGTTTTCTTTTTCTTTTTCACTCATACTTGTATTGATACGGCTAAATTTGCTGTCCTCTTATATACAGTTTATGTAATTTGTTATGTTATTTTTGTTGTTTTCCGTTTTTTACTTTCTTTACAATTTTTCCTCTTTCATAAATTATGTTTTTATGTTTGAGTGACACGTTTGTATGTGTGTATGTTTGTATAAGGATCGTCTCTTGTTTAAGAACGATGTACTTACTGAGATATTTTGTGAAATTAACTTGAAACTTGATTGACCAAATTATGTACATAGAGAGGTTACAAAATCTCGTTATTAAATCAAACAGAAACTATTTGCTATAATGATTTATCTTAAATATAACGTAAATGTAAGATGAAGAAATGGCGAAGCCTAACTTCGCCAGAAATTATAAACGTGACGGAGAAGAAACATTAGTCGATATACGGATGCACGAGACAGGCATGTAAGAACGTAATGCTGTCACCGTCATAGATATCGAACCGAGTCATGGTTAAAAAGGAACTTTCTGTTCAGTATACAGAATTCCATCTTCGAGGAAGTGTTAAGTGGTATGCAAATACGATAGATGATAGACAGTGTCACCGTTAAAAGGACATTTTTTTGTTAAGTATACAGTTAACAAACACTTAATATCTCGCATTGTCAATCATTTTGAACTATGGTCGGGTAACAAAAAACACCTGGCTATATATAATCATTTAAGAAGTCATACACCTATTACATGTACATGTATCAATAATTCAAACAAAGCAAAGTTAGACATTTAATTTTCATTTACTGCATTTATAATAATTTAAGCTTTAAACAAGTTTTCATAAAGCCATTTTAAACTCGTTTCCTCCTGCGTATAAAACAACTATTCATGCACATTGAAATACAAACAAATCCACTTTACATCTATCCTTAACGTAATGTGGAGAATAAAATGCGTTAACCTTTTACGAATCGGTTCATTTTTCAGAGATTTTCAACATTTTTAACTTTATGTGTGTGCTATATATTAAATAGTACATTGTACAGTCTTAAATTCAAAACTTCATAGATAAATATTTCTTAAGAAACCGCTTTCAGTTCAGGTTCATTTTCGTCGATAGTAAATATTTAATATATAATTAAACATTATATTTAATTTAAAAGATCAAGTAAATTTGTTGTTGTATTGTGGATGTTTAAAACGTATTTGAGGTTGCCACAATTACAATTATGTCTTGTAGTCATGAGAGGATTAAAAGATTTGATTTTAATTGAGCTGAAGTAAATAAAATAAAAATGTTCAACGTATGTTTATATTCAAAAGAAGTATGCCTACTTACCAGCTACGGCGAATAAAATAACACTGAGCATGATCATTCCTGTAATATTGTGAAGTGACTCGTATTTATTAAAAAATGTAAAGAAGCTTTGAACTATCTTCCTCATTAACTACACTTATTCGACTTCCGCCTTTTAAACCGCTTCGATCTGGAGAAGTTTTTCGCATTTATTATTTTTTTTGCACTGTATAAATATTTCATTCAGCTTTGAATTAATAATAAAAAACATATGATATTGGCCCTGTCTTCTATTCAAGCTTAAGTCTATTCAAACTATCGACATTCAACCTTATAGCTGCATATGATTGATGAAGCAATCGTAATACAAATGTATTCTTATAATATAAATTTAGCTTTAGAAAAAAACTCTGATTGATCAAATCATGGACATAAAGGGGAACAAAAGCCCGTTATTTAAATCAAACAAAAGCTATTTGCAAGTGTGGTTTATCTGATTATAGCTTGACATGTTCGCAAATCTTTACACCGAATGTAATAGTAATATTTAAGCGAATCCATTCTTGTCGCGCATGCTAGCATGCACATTACAAATCTTAATCATAAATTGTCGTTAAAAGGTAATACTATGCCATTGTCTTATTTGGAGGCTTTAAAGATTTCCTTTTCATAACTTTCAAATTTGAACCTATGTTTCATGGTGATTCGATATATAACTTAAAGAAAAATTAAAGATATTTTTAGTTCGCCAATTTTAAATATGTTTTTGTAAAATCAATCTGTAAGGTCAAAACAGATATGTTATCAGCATGATCTTCTATTTAAGTGCTCGTAGTGCTTTGTCATAAACCTATCTACAGATGATCGCTTTACCTTAATTGCACATAGTGGCAGGCCTTGGGCAGCTTATGAAAGTTTCTGGGGGAAATCTCGAAACAAAAAGTAGAAACCTCTATTAGATTTGTTTTCTTTCTTCTTTCTGCTATCAAGTTCTTGCAGTTTTCAACCCATGTGCTGTTATTTTATCGAGTCCCTTCTTATTCTGCCTCTGGTTTACCCCCCCCCCATGTTTTGCCATTCACCGTTCCAAAACGGTAACCCGTCAGGTTCTCATTTATGTTTTTTGTGGTTTCTGTTTTTTAAATTGTCATTTCATAAACCTCTCTTCTTCTTGGCTGTGTGTGTGTGGGTGGGGGGAGAGGGCTGTGTCTTTTGAATGTGGCAATTCCTGAAATGCGTATTCCAACTCTTTGTGTTCAAATGTGTTTGTGTAACTGTTTGTGCAATATTGCCAAAGAAAAGGATGGGTTTAACTTAAAATGTGGGTTGAGGTTAATTCAATAACTTAACATTAACTTTAGTTAGACAATGTTTTATTGACGAAAAACAGTCTTAAATAAAAGCAAATGCTTATAAATAAATAGTTACATTGTTATTTACGAAATAATACGAAAAATACAATTCATTATTGCCGAGTTTATTTTCACACCCTATATGTATTTTTTTTTTAATTACAGTTGTATTCAGTAATGCAGACACTTGACCCTTCAATGTCTTTATGTTTATTTCAGGACATATCTGTACCCCAAACATCGCAAACTGAAAGAAATATTCTCTCCCAAAGTCCCCCTGTCTTAAAAAGGAATCTTTATCTCTTCCATAACTTTTGATGTTGGAAACAGTCCTCTACCAAATACATTGCTTCCACCACATGGTATGCTTATTGGACCCACTCCAAAAAGCTTCTCGAAATAGAAACACTTCAACCGAAATAAAGGGCGGAATTTAATGACCCTCTGCCTATTCATCTCTGAAAACTTATTGAAGTCCAGAGGTACACAGCAAATGTTAGCCCAGTAGGGAAGTTAGTTTTTGCAATATATCTTGAAACGAAACTTGGTCGTGTGCAAAGCCAAATTTAGAAAATAATTTGATTTTTTTTCATTTGCGAGTTTTTTAATAAAAAAGAAATCAGTGGTAGAGCGTAACACTTACACATTAGTTGGCAGGTTGGAATCACGAATATAGATCAAATTTTCTTTTCATATGTTCAATATTTGCGCTTATAAGCAAAAATAACATTCCCAGTAAGTGGTGACGAAACAATTAATGTTTTATGAAATATTGATGCGGGAAATATGCGACGATAAAAATCAAATAGTATGGCATAATGAGGGTTTGTAAAATTACGTTTGAATTTCTGTGAATGTAAGATTAAAGTCGGAGATATTACCAATATATATATGACACAAGTATAGAGATTCAAAATTGTTAATATTTGTAAGTTTTTCATGCAAAATCACAAGCTGCGGCTGCAATTAACATAACACTGAATGTACGCATCTATATTTTATAACTCGTACCTAAAGTAAACAGTCAACTTCCTCTTTCAAACATATAAGTCTTCATTTTAAATGGTTTATTGTGTATCTTAAATCAAGGGATAGTGTGCATGTCTGCTTACTTACGGAAGAGTATACTGACCCCCCTTATATCTTTTGTATAGATATGAGAAAATTATGTAGTTAAATACTACAAAAATGATTAAAATCATGAAAGTTATATTATACGCAAAACGTATCTGTGATTTTATTATAATTTAAATATTTTGAAAATTGATGTTTTTTTTTGTTTTATGTCAAGATATGTTTGTATGTTTCTGAAAATAAACTATCAATGCCAGAAATATTGTTACGCTGAAAGGCTAACTGAAGATGTCTCATGCACAGTCCACTCCCGGCAATGCGTTTTGCAATTTCTGCAGAAACAGTTTTAGTGTCTACAAGTGGTTGCAAAGAAGGAAGATTTTTGCTTACATTTAAACAGTACTTATGCATAAGTACACAATAATTGAACTTGAATGAAGAATTAATTTTTTCTTCACAAGAATTTTTGGATTTTTCAACAATTCTTTGCAAAGTGATGACATCATCCACAGCATTGTGTGCATTGTATGTTTCCCCTAGATATAATTTGGCTAAAGCTTCTTGGGAACATGGTTTATGATGTTTAAATAGTTTTCTTGTGTCTATAAAACCAACACAATGCTTCTCAAACTCTGATATTCTACCAATTGAGCTCAAAACATTAAATAAAACTTGACAATCAAAAGATTGAATGTTATGCCCTATCAAAACATTATTCTTTGATTTTGACAGAAAACCAAAAAAATCTGTAATAGCTTGTCTAATGCTAATGGCTTCTACAGCACTGTTTTTATAAAACATCTGATCACCCACTACATCGATCTTTGTTATCTCAGCAGCGCTTTTTGTCATCTTCTTTTTGGGTAGAACATAAGCTGAAAAACTTTCATCTTTTCGACGAGCTGAAATCTGTACTATGTGGGCAGTCCGACCTAAAAAAGTAACTTTTTATCACAAACATGTAAAATTTCAAAATAAATTATACTAAACAAAACACTCTTCAATCTAATTCCCATTTAAACTACCGGAACCAGTTAATCAGCCCATGTCCTCATCTGCATTTAGCTAATGTCAATTTATGCATGGAATCAATAAATGACAAGTGACATATTTCTGTATTAATTTGTACATATCTGGTTTCTGTTAGCTCCAAAGCAATCTAAATATAATATTAAAACTTGTCTTGCACTTTGTTTAAGAAATTTGTTTTTTTTAAGTCACTTCATTTTGCCAAAAAAAAAAAACAACACAGCATAAAGGCATGTTTTGAAACTTTTGCCATGCATTGCTTTAAACAAGAAGACATTCTCTTTGACTGGCTGTTCCAAAAGCAATTTCAATACACCTGGTTCTTTCAATTATTTCTAAATACTTTCATTAGAATTGAGAATATTCGAGAGTGTGCATGTAAATATACGAATTATTGTTTATATTGCTTTCTGTTAAGAAATTTTATTCTGCAATTAAAAATGTGTGTTTTTTTAATAGCTTTAAAGTGATAAGAATATGGTAGTACAATAAGATAGACAGTTGCACAGTTAGAAATGGACAACTGCTATTGACATGATATGTGTTTTCTATTATAATTACAAAATGTTTTTCATGCAACTAAAATTGACTAATGTTTGAAGCAAAAAAATTCAGTACATGTACCTAAACCTGTAGTTTCCAAATCAAAGTATATTTCAGTTTCAGGCAGTTTTTCAAAAGTGATTAATTTTGGTTTCTCTGTTGCTTCAGGAATGAGTTCTTCCCTCTCTATACCAATGTCTATTTCTAAATTTGGTTGGTACATCAGTCCTTCTCGCATCTCATTCACAGCCTTTCTCTGTGTCCTAGAATAAATTTCTAATATGTTAAGTTTACAGCATTAATTAAACCTAATATATATCAGAAAAATATCTTACTATTTTGCTATTTCTTAATGTTCAGTATTATCATTAAGAATGAATCATATTTTGCGATCTGAATTCCATATTATAAGCACTTGTTTTTTCTGTGTCTTGCTATTGAACAACATCTGTAACATTTTAAGAGCAAATAAATAAAATAATTATCAGTAATTTATATTATTAAATATCCCAATATCGCAAAGGGATATATCTATCTCCCATTTGTCCAATATATATGTACAACTTTTTCTTGTTGATATGAGAACCAGTTGGGGATAAGTGTGAGGTTGGTGTATAGTAATACCTGGTTTAAACCCCAGTGACAATTATTTTCACCACTGACCATTTCAAGGCACTAACCCCTCAGATTCTCATTTAAACAATTGATTGTGGTGTCTGTTTTGAAGCTGAACATTTCATAAACCATGCTCTCTCCTTTTTTTTTTTACTGTGTGGGAGGCCATGTCTTCTGAATGTGGCAATTACTGATATGCATATCTCATTTTTTTATCCATACATTGTGGCTACATCATAACCTAGTTGTCATAAGCAATATAATCTGAAAGTTTGGGAAATGTAGTGTTGTTACACTAAATGTTAAGTGTCATCATAGGCTCAGGTACAGAATTTTTGTAAAGCTTGACTGCAATAACAGTATCACAAAATTAACAACACAATGTGTTTAACCTTTCTTGTTTCAGTTGCATTCTTCTTCTCTTTGCCTTTGTTGTGATTGCTACTGCTCTCTTTTTTCTTGCCTGCATGTCTCTGAGTAGACAAAGTTTACTTGTGTAAGCTCCTGGGGAGATTCCAAGCCTTTTGTTCACCTTGAACAATACAAATATATAATATTATATGCAATTGTCCTTTTAATTCATTTAGTAATTAATTTTTCAATTTATACATTTTAAATAAAACATTATCAATAAACTAAAAGAACATCTGTTAATAATCGAAATGAATAGCAGTTTCTCCATATTAATTTCTATGAAAGTAATATACAATTTTTATACTAATAAAGTAACATTTATTGAAATCTAACTCACATTACCATCATTAAAATTATTTTGCAAATGTTCAATCTAAGTGGAGACTTAATTATTGTAACAAACTTGCAACAATTATTTTATTTAAAACTGAAAGCAGCTCTGTCACAGATGAGGATAAAGTGTTAAATATATAAAGCAAAAGTTCAATACATTCCTTACATTGGTACTTTAACTTTTGTAAAATATTGGACTGTGCAGCCATTCCAAAATGCCATTTACAATAATTAGATAAACAATTTTTGTTATAAAATGCTGAATTTCACATTTCATCGAACAGAGCTGCTATGAAATAACTGGACAAAGAAATATAATGACTGACCATTATTCTAACACGACACGAAGCAACAATGACTAAATCAACCATGAATCAAGGCTACATGTAAGATATTCTTTACATCATGTCATTTATTCTTTTTGACATCATAAATGACTAAAAGTAAGGAAAGGTATATAGCTGTATACTGTAATTCGTGTTAAAATGGAATTAACATATGGCCCCTGGTGATGTTTAGCATGATTGATTATGGGGTGTCATTCAGATGTTAGATATATATCACTCCGGGCCACATCCCTTATGATATATCCTTGCGCATCTGTACTCCACCTTATGATCAACCCTGTGAATTATCACCAGCAAATTTTTATTATTTCATAAGTATAGCTCAGCTTGAGCTAAAGGCTCAAGTAAGCTAAAACACATGCAAACTGTCTAAATGACAAAAACTTCTTCCTTACATCAAGTATATATTTGTGGCCTCTATTCTTTTGTGCGATACTGGCAGACACCCTATAATTTAAACTAGCAGAGGCAGAATAGTGGCGTGTTTTGGGTGCTTTGGAAGCTATTGTCATGTTCAAGCTCTCATTACTTTGGGTGCTTCCTAACACACTCAGTTTTTCGGCATGTTTATGATAGCTCTCAAAAAGCTTTTCCAATGCATTTTGTAACATTGGATTATTGAGAGGCTTTCCCCAAGGTAAAGAGAAATGTTTTTTACTTTCGCCACTTTTCATTCTACACCAGGATTCCTGACAGCAGGAGTGATCGCCAAATGGATGTTTGCTTTGAGCAGCAAGCCCATCATGTATCCCTTGAGGGTTTCCTTTGTTCTGCGCTAACATATATGTAAAATTTCTAAGAATTATTTTAATCAGTCTTGAGGAGAGAGACGGGTACATTTTTTGAAGTGTGTACAACGAATTGCTGATGGTTTTTCGTACATGATTTTTATCAGAAATTTTTATGATGCTTTCATTAATGTTGGTTCTTAATCTTGCAATTGTTGATGCGTCATCATCACCTGTTATTGATCGGATGGTTATTCCGGCTTTCTGGACATCCCGTACCATTTGTTCAACCATATCTGGTTCCATTGACTTTGCAGATCCTGTCCAGTTTTTTCGACAATCATGCTGAGTCGGGTGACTGTTTTTCTGGCAGACTCGGCACTGCTTGGATCGAACAGCATATGATAAAACTTTTCCAGACTTTACGCCAATCATTGAACAATGACCTAAAATATAAGGTTCCTATAGAAATAATGATTTTAGGTATTTACATGTACTTTTCAGATTTACCGAACAGGGCACAGATTTATATGTACATGCATCAGAACAACACTGAAATATTTGAAGATATGGTAGCTATTCATTACAGCAGTTACATTTTCTCTTTAACAAAACATAAACTTTAAGTTATAGGATTTCTTATTAAATATATAATTTGGTATATGATGTCATTAACAATTAATGACATTAGAGTAATATGATAGCATTAGAGGTAAAAATGATATTTATTAAGTGCTACTTCAATATGTTGTCTTTTAATCTGTTTTTGTTTATACAACAAAAACCTTACTTATATGAAATATCTCTTGTCATTTGGCAAATTTCTTTTCTCTGAATTCATGGTATAAAAAGATAATAATAATTATGCATACAATACCAGATAAACTATCATAAGTTTTGCCACATCCACGTTTTTGCCAACCAGCATCCACAGATACATCAAGCTCTGTATCTCTAAAGACATATAAACAAAAAAGTTTACTAAGAGTACTAATTTATTCAAAAAAGGACTGAATCGATATAGATGGTTTTTTATTCGGTATGGAAAACAGGTTGATTAACTACCTACAGCCTGAAAAGCTTCATGCGTACTTTAAACAATATCCAATATTTTTCATACCCAGATGAAAATCATATCAACTATCAATGCCATTTCAAACCGTATACTTACACACATAAATACTCACATTAATACAGAAAATATGAGAATAGTTCTTAATATTATGGACTTTTTGAATGGCTATTGGCGCAGCACTTGGATGACTAAGCCAATAAGAGCATGCTTTTTATCTTCACCTCATGACAAAAGTTGCATTCTTATCAATGTCACACATCAAAACATTGTACAAACTTCAATAAAATATAAGGGGCTTTAACTGTAGCCAGCCTCATGAAGTAATATGCAAATAATTATGTCTGTGTACCATCAGTAATTATGATTTGTTAGATAAAAAAATTTTCATCATATAAGGTGAAGTTGAGTGTAAATTACTAAATATAGTAATTACACAATAATTTTTAAAGCAAAATAATCTCACACAAGTTAGTGTGATAATAAATTTAAATTATCTACCCTTGCATCTTCAACTCTTCTTCAAGGGAGAGTCTAGCAGTTTCTTTAGCAACCGCTTCTATGACCGTGCCACATTCTCTCATTCTGAAAAAAAAGAACCATCAAAATCTTCCATGAACATCTTTTAGTTGTTTCAATTTAAAAAAATAAAGTTATTGATGTTAATAATCAAATAAAAATGGTTATTGATTTGCTGATTAAAGAAAGACAATAATAGAATCATTATTTTTTGCAATCATCTGGGTATGGAAAACTACTTGATATGTGAATTCCAATGGGATTTAAGATCACTTATCACCCTTTACTCCACAAAAACACATTTTAACGCATACTTATGTGACCAGGGTAGCCCAAGTTTCACTTACAAACATAATCATTATTAAAATAAAAATTAGTCAGAGTTAGTGATATTACTCCTAAGTCAAAATTCACTGACTTCAATGGCACAACCACAATGACATCAAGAAATGGGTGCATGCTTCTTGCAGTAACACGTGGTAAATGTACCAAGTTGGTTTGTTACGGTAAAATCATCTTTTATTTTATGGATTGAATCGATATTTGATGGTTTTCATTTGGGTAAGGGTAAACAGTTGGGTTGTTTAAAGTGTGTGAAGGGCTTCACATATACTTCAAACAATCCTGCTGTTTTTCATACCCAGATGAAAACCATCAAATATTGATTCAATTCTTATATTTACACACATTAAGACTCTTTTTAAATACAGAAATTATTAGAAGAATTTGTGAATTTGGAACAGCAACATTGATGACAAAGTGAATGACGGAACGCTTTTTCGCAGCAACTTGTGGCAAAACATGCGTGCTCTGCGATGTCACACGTCTAAACATTGTGCAACATCCAATAAAATGTGAACGGTTCTACTATACAGCCATGCCTATCAAATTATTACGTCACACTGTTTACCATCGGAAATTATGATTCCTTAGATTAATAAGACTTCATTTTAGAGGACGAAGTTGAAGGGTAAATATAAAAAAATAAAACACTGTCAATAAATAGAACAAGATACTGATATTAAAAGCTAGCTACATTGTTAAGGGCTTGCCACACTCCTCCCAATTCTATTCATCGATAAAATAAAAATCATCAAATCTCAGTAATGGCAAAATGCCGTTCAATGAAACTTTGCACAAATGAATGTTACTAATGTAACTTTATTTTGCATACAGAACGACACGTTAGAAAAGTAAAGAAACAAAGCTAGACCTAAAAATTCCTTGAATTCTATTTGCATAAATTCACACAAACTAAGGGATGCAGACCATAATTTTAAATTCCCTCGTGAGCGCAATGATACTGACAAGAAAATGTTGTGTACTTTGTAAAAAACTTTCAACTATTAAAAGCGAAATCAGTGATTGTAATCAGTTTACGCGACCAGGAAATTGAAGGTCAAACACACTTTTACTAATATCTCGTAAAGTTTACATATGTAAATCACGAGGGCACAATAAATTGTTGTCAGTATCATATTACTCATGTGGGCATTTAAAATGATGTTTTGTGTTCTTTAGTTTTTGTAAATTTATGTAAATAGAAGTTGAGGGAAATTTTTTGATCTCGCTATTGTTCTTTACTTTTCTAACGTGTCTTACCATCTGTAAAATAAAGATACATTAATAACATACATTTGTGCAAAGTTTCAATTAACAGCAGTTTGCCGTTATTGAGATTTTGATAATTTTCTTTTTATCGATTAATAGAATTGGGAGGAGTGTGGCAGGCCCTTAATAAACCTTTATGTATTGTATATAAGAGCTAAATTACCTGGAATCTAACATACTGTGACTGACAGGAGGTATATTCAGGCAACCTAAAATACTATTTACTTGTCTTTCACCAAGTCCACTATGCAAGGTTGCTGAAAAACAAAAATGGTAGGTGTTTCCCATATCAATCTATATTTAATTATTTATTTCAACTTCAATACAGATTCCTAACATCCTACCTATAAATTGCATACCTTATAATTACCACTTTTGTCACGAGTTATGTAAATTTCATCACTGAAATGGTGACTTACAATCATCCAGTAAGACAAGCCTTATTTTATAACAAGTAAAAATACCCTGGCTACTACTCATCAAAAAGATGCAAGATGTAAGTTTATTAAAACATGACAAAGTAAACACTGGCAAAACATTAGACGGTACTTGTGTGCGAAACACACTATGTGAAACTATCCTCAGATAATGTACCCTGACCAAACTATCTCCGATGTAAGGTAATGCGTTACAATACTTTTTCATTATATAGATAACCATTACCTGTTCCCAGTTTGGTGTTCATGTCGAACTTTTTTCCATGTTTTTTTCCTGTTGGTATTTTGTTTATGTAGCAACATTGAACACACCGTATATTCAGGTAAGCTGCTAAACCAACTGTTGTCACTGAAATGCATTCATGCAAAAACAAATGTTGGGAACATTTCTGGCAACTTTTTAGGCCATCGGCTAATATGCCCAACTCAACGACTCGTCGTCCTGATCTCCAGCTGGGTTCCTCATCACATGCATTATCATAAACTGGATTGCTGTTGTCACTAATATTTAATACACAGTAATCATGATCTTGAATTGACTGGTCACTAATAATAATATCGCCGGGTGGGGTTAAAATATCAACTTGAGAAGATTTTTGGAACTGAAGTAAATTTTTTTCATTAGAATTATCTGACATATGAGAAACAAAACAACCTTTCTTATTTCTTTTCATTTTTTTACGCTGAATGCATTTAAGGTTAAATAAATAGACGTACAATTACAGCTCACAATGAATATTTGACGTCTGTTGTCAATAGTCTCAAGCACCCAGGCGCTCGCATTGACGACATATCGTAAAGCAGTCCCACTTATTTCATGTACATTATTAGAATGAAATTAAATATCTCTATCTAAATATGAATACTCGATAATTTATTTATTTATTTTTTTATTTTATTAAGAATTCTTACTAGTCTGTATTTTACGACTATGAAAGGGTTTACGGCATCTTGCACATGCGCACAAGAAGCCAGCAATCGACCTTAAAATATATATTAATAATATATAATTGTATGCTATCATCTGCCATACAATTGTTAGGGTGTTTGGTTGGGGACATAATTGCTTCGCTCTGTCGGCCTGATGGGCGGGACCATAAAGACGCGACAACACGATTCGAGACTGCGAAACCACGATGCGAGATCGCAAAAAACACGATAAGAGGTAACGAAAGTACGATGCTGGTAGGTACTCGCATGCTACTTTCGCAACCTCGCAAAGTCGTTTTTTGTGTTCTCACCATCGTGTTTTCTGAGGACAGCGAGACCATTAAAACGTGAAAGCACGACGAGAGATCGCCTAAATAAGACGCGAGGGCGCGATATCAAAATCGCGCCCTTGCATCATACTTTCGCGATATCGCTCCGTTGTTTCGTGATCTTGCATCGTACTTTCGTGGTCTCACTCTCCCGAGGGTCAGCGAACCGAAAACTTATTGCTTTTCCATGTTTGATCTATAGGAATTCTTGGGATTCTCTTTGATTATTACTCTCAAGACACTATAAGGCATGGACTTCTGGTCGAGTTTATTTAGACACACAGGCCATGCAAACATGACAGTTTGCTTCTGCCTAAAATTTCAAATTGATGGTTTTTACCCTTGCCTGTTGACTAATTGATTTGTGTCTAACCTGTTAATTTTCATTCTTTCAAAAGAAAAATATATTTTTCTTATATTTGATGGTTTGGATAATGGTGATATAGAAATTTTCAATATGTTTTGTTTTAAGAAAGAGTTTTACATTTCTTAGCTATTTTGACCACACAGCTTTTGTTTATATCTAGTGTAGATCCCTAACTTTATTCTATTTGTCATGTTTGTGTTAGCTGATTAGAGAGCGAGATCACAAAACCGCGAAAACACGATGAGAGATCGCAAAACAACGATACGAGATTGCGAATGCACGATGCGAGGGCGCGAAATAACATAACACCTCGTATCGTACTTTCGCGATTTCGCATCGTGTTTTCGCGTTTACGTGGTCTCGCTATCCCGAGACTGAGACCACGAGAACTCGAAAACAAGATTTGAGAACGCGAAACAACGATGCGAGGTTGTGAAAGTACGACGCTAAAGCGCGATAGTAATTTTTGCGTCCTCGCTTCGTATCTTTGCGACTTCGTTTTGTTGTTGTTTTTTTGCTCGATATTTTTTTGCTTCATCGTTTGGCGATCTCGCATCGTTGTTTCGCGATTTCGCATCGTGTTTTCGCGTCTTCGTGGTGTCGCTCAAGAGGTCGAAATGGCGAAACAACGATAGCCCGTAGGAACACCGTAGTAAGTTGATACATGAGGAGGAATGTGTAATTTTCTATTTCTCTCAAATTATTTATTATAGTTATCAGTCGTGTTCCAATTTTAGTTATATTATATTTATGATATAGCAAGCTGTTTGTTACAATGACATATATATTTCGCAGAATATTATTTCGATTTTTAAGAAGTAAATTGTATTTCAGTTAAAATAAACACAGGACTTCTGGTCAGATAACTTTTATTACAGCAATAAAAACAAGGGGATAAATATAAAATATATGTATAAGTTTAATAAAAATATACAAATATATAGTGATATTATGTATATTCCTTACAATTTTACCCTTATAAAAGATTTAAGGGGGGTCAGTATACTCTTCCGTACTTACTGCTGCAATGCGTTCTATTTATAGTTGTAAAGGTTATAGTCTAAGATAATCATTAAAATAAGTTTAACATATAGGTTCGGGAATCTATGAAATTAAATCTTAAGTTGAAAATATACCCAACAAAAAAGTTCTGCACACACGTGTTCTTTTGCGTAAATTTTATAATAGAAAAATAACTGGCAACCGTAATTACATGTTTATCAAGATAAATTGTTTGCGGAGTTAAAGACAAAAATAATATTAACACTGGTTGGTTAATAAGCGAGAAATGTCATTTTGAGTATGATAGGGGTCAACAGTCAAAAGTTGCAATTTGCTATATATAGGTAGAGTTGTGAAATCTATGAAATCAGTCAACATTTCACTAGTGTCTGTTTTATGCAATTATGAGCATGCACTGTGATGCAAGTAACAGGAAGTAATCAAAAGTTGTTACCAAGCCATTTCAAGAATAACGCTCAAACTTAGTTTTAATTAATTAAAGTATCACGTTGTCTCACTCATTGACCTAATGGTATGACAAAACACTTAAGTGATAACTCGAACAGTTTCCATTCTGTATTAATGAATCAAAGCATCCAGTTTATTTAGGGTATAAAACAACCAACCAATGCAATCAACATCTAATCTTACTTGAGAAAAACACATCTGCATTGTTTGTTTTTTTCAAATGAATTTATTTCCAACAAGGAAGGTTTTCGTTAATTTGACCGTCATGGCAAATGTCGGACCACACCGGTCACATGGACGTCTTTCTAACAAGACAGAACACGCAAAGTTGGTCAAGCTAGTTGATCTACCCGGTTTTCTTGCTCACGACTGGAACCACAATTGAAGTTTGTTCGACTGTTAAATTCCGTAAAAAGCCGCTTGAAAGAATGCCGGATTCATCGTGTTGGATTAACTCAGTATAAGAGTAGCGATTTTTGCAACTTTTGTGTAGTAACCCCTGGTGGCTTTATCAATGAATTGCTAATAAAGTATTAATCGGATTTTGTTTCAGAATTTTTTACATTGATAACTTTGAATTGCCGATTTATTTGGTATGTATCATTGTGTTGTGTTCGGTGAAATTAAAAACTTTAAAGATATTTTAAAAAATGTCCGAGTGTGCAGAACTTTTTTGCCGAGTAAAGTTTGACTGGTTATAATTTATTCATATGATACGATGAATTCGATTTTCGACTTTTGAGAGTAACGATGTAGACGAAAATTAATTTCTCTTGGTAAAGGTAAAGCCTGATAGGGAGCATAAAGCTTTGAACCAGATTTTCTTAAATGTTAGGCATGTGCGCCAATCAGCCTTTGGCAAACCTGGCGACCACACTACAATTTTATTTTGAAATTCAAATGGGCTATTACGTGTAGTAAGGTTTTTTCATAGATATATTCTGATTGTTTTTACATGGTTCGTTGTGTGTCTTGTGTTGTTATCCAAATCCGTATCATATATAACAGGCATCTGGCAAAACTATCCGATACCTAGATAGTGGCTCAACAACCGCCGAGTATCAGAATAAGTCTCTAGATGAGCTCGAGCATCCTCTCTATAGACGGACGCCGTTACCACTTGGCCACGATAAAAGTTTGTATGTACACGCCACTGAATGTATATTATGCATTTTCAAAATTATGCTTCATTAATGTCTGAAAAGGATATGAAAGGGCGTTTAAATAAAATAAGTATTCATGCCGATGTGTAGTGTCAATATTATATTAACAAATATATTGAAAATGTACGTGTATTCAATCACTTATTAATTAACAAATATTGTTGTAAGTAACAAGTATGCACTTAACATGTACACGTAAACTGATGGTCTGACAATTTTAAAGCCTAGAATGAAGTAGGCGTTCGTTTGAGATAGCGTTAGAATAACAAATATGTAATCGTTATCTAACAGGATAATATGAACTAAGGCACAGCCTCTCTCGGAATCGACAACCGAAAACTGATACTACAGCGAACAATGGCTGCTCATTAACATTCTGTTGGTATCTTCTTAACGTTTTTAATGTCAGGATTATAGCAAATGAATATAATTAAAAACCTAATTTCATTCTGTTGTAAAGTTTTATTTTATATTACAGTTTATAGATATGGTGAACATAATTGATACTTTGGAAGCATTAGATATAAAATTCTGTATTCAGAAATAGCACTAGTACATTCTTGCAATTTTGGGTAACTCACTGTCTGCTGAATTTACTTAACAATTGAAAGTTTCCAATGTTTTCTTTTAAGACAAAATTTGGCGTTTATTTTCTCAACCTTTGAAAATTGAAAAAAATCAACAAAATGGAAACCAGGTAATTTGAAATTGACAGAATGGTGGCAACATAGTAATTGTTTCAAATTTCATCATAAGTAAAACTTGAAATTCCTATAAAGCTATTCAAATTAAATCAATTCTTTGTATTGCACAAAGATTTATTTCACAAATAAAATTTAAAAAATCGAAGTTACCTTGAACAACTGTAAAATCAGTCACATTTGAATAACCAGTCAATAATCCTATGGTATTCATTCGTATATAAAAATCAGATAAACCATGTTTGAATTAACCCTTTCCTCTATATATATGAAACATTTTATTGCAGATCCTGGTCAGGCAGAACACACATGCCATGTAATCAGGATCTACACTGTTTACTTTCTGGTCTGAAATAACCTAATAAATGATTAAACAAACAGTTTGATATATCTTTTTAGTTCATATCTAATTAATGCTATACTGGTATTAACCCTTTACTTGATAGATCTATACACCTTTATTGAAAAGTAAACAGTGTAGAATTTAATCAGTGGGCACAGTTGTCCCATCTGATCAGGATCTACACTGTTCGTTTTCTAATACATGTATTATTTCTAACCAAAATGAAAACAGTGAAGGTCCTAAGGACGATCAGACATTACAAATGTGCGGAGATCTACACTAGTCACACATGCAATAAAATGCATACATATCAAAGTCAAGAGTTATGATAGTGATTAATATTGTACTGCATCCAAGGCCTTAGAGGCATAATTTTGTCAATAATGCTGACACATAACTCCAAAAAATGTGTCCAGTGCAATGTTCAAAAACATAATCCGTCTACTGAAAGCCAAAAGCGGTCATCAGCCTTTTTTTCTGTTGATGATGACCCCTTCTGGCTTTTAATAGATGGTATGTAAAAATAACCATTAGTAAAACTATGGAAAAGAGCCATGTTACATATGGTCAATAACCCTGCCGGAAATAAGTTACTTGAAGGTTGTACTTTCATATAATTTACCTGGAGAGGAAATCCTTAAAAAGCCATATAGTTATGGTCATGCTGAGTACAGTTTTCAAGTAAGTGGTTGCAGTTTGAAGAAAAACCATAAAAATGCCCAAGATAGAGTTATTGTTTTTACACACTGCGTTACCTACCAATGTGTTCTGTCAGTGTATAAAGTTTGAGTAAAATCCCTCTAGTAGTTTTGGAGTTATGCTAAGAACAAAATTTATCAAGTAAATCTGATAAAGGGGAATAACTCTAAAAATACGCAAGGTAGAGTTACAGGACTTGCACACTGCACTAATTACCAATGTGCTCTGTCAGTATATGAAATTTGAATAAAATACCTCAAGTAGTTTTTGAGTTATGCTCCGGACAAAATTTATCAAGTAATTCTGATAAAGGGAAAGAACTCTAAAAAATAGGCAAGGTAGAGTTATTGTTATTGCACACTGCACTACCTACCAATCAGCTCTGTCGGTGTATGAAGTTTGAATAAAATCCCTCATGTAATTTATGAGTTATGCTCTGGACAAAATTTTTTCGGACGGATGCACGGACGCACAGATGCACGGACGAAGGGCATTTCTAATATCCCCCTAGTCTTCGGCTGGGGGATAAAAAATAAAATATTTGTCAACTGAACTCTGTACAACTTAAACAAATGTGTCCTAGGTATGCAATGCTCAAGAACTTATGCAAAAATAACAATTTTGTCAACATTACTTACACATTACTCATACAAAAATGCATCCAAGAACATATGCAAAGTTAACAGTTTGTGTCAACATTTCTGACACATAAGTCATACAAAAAATGTGCAATAGGGATGCAATACTCAAGAGCACATGTAAAATAACAATTTTGTCTTCACAAATCTCGAATACATGTAACTCATACAAAAAACACATCCTATGAATGTAATGGTCAAGAACATATGTAAAAGCAACAATTTTGTCTACATGACTCATAACTAGGGATGGCAACGACTACTCGAGTACCCGAGTACTCGATCGAACGTCCGAGTATCGAGTACTAAATCTACTACTCGAGTAATCGGAAAAAAATAAAGTTTTTATATTAAAAAATAAATCCGTTTGTTTTGTTTATAATTCGTTTCGATATATGGCACGGTGGCAATTAGACACTACGCGCGATGCATTTAATCGCCACAGGTGACGTATTTTACGCTTTGAAGTTGAAGTGTCATTGTTGTGAAATAACAAACTGCCAAATAAGGGTCCCAACTGGCACTTGTCAATAATGTCAATTAGCAATGTTTTTATAGCAGTAATACAGATCTATTGTTTGCCAATCACCTGTGGTACCAATTTCACAAAAATGTATTGTTTGACATTTAGATAATTTTTAATTGGCGCTCCGAAAATCAGGACCGCCCAACATAGTCATTGATTGGTTCACTTGCATGTGATGATAATGTCTAATCTTTTTTATTGGTGAATGACACAAACTAATTTTTGAATATTAATGTAAATAAAAAGATAAAGTAAAAAGATGGTCATGTTTCGTATCACATTCTTTAATTAAACACCGAAATAAATACCTGTGTTACATCAGCAAAATGCCTCCCGCAAAGTCGTCTGCGTGGAGTTACTTCTAACGGGCAGCAGACGAAAAAACAGTCAAATGTAGTTTCGAGTTGGTCTACAACGGGGAAACTACAAGCATGCTTAACCACTTGAAACATGATACGAGGCCACGCCCAAAAAGCAGACAGACGAACCCCATGGTTTTAGTTTAGTTCGATTAATTTATTTGATTTGATTATCTCACGACATGATATTATTCTGACCACCGCATATGTACATGTTCGCATGACTGTGTTTTAACTTTGATACAATTTGTTGATTTTTTTAAAATATAAAATAACAAAACACAAATAAAAGATATAACACACTTTTGTTGTGTAATTATCGTTATTAACATGTGGTATATGGTATAAATACAGAGTAGGTTGAAGCTGATATTACAAGAACGACATTATCTCTATAAAAATCGGAAATTGTTCGAGTACTCGAGTACTCGATCGGAAGATCGTCCGAGTACTCTAGTACCAATTTTACTACTCGTTGCCATCCCTACTCATAACAAAAATGCATTCTATAGATGCAATGCTGTCTGATCAGGATCTTAACTGTTCGCTTTTTTATTCATTAGATTATTTCTGACCAAATGCGACCAGTGCAGATCCTGCTCAGATGACACTGATGTCTCTGCTGATCTGGATCTACACTGGTCGTTCATGGGTATTAATGGAGGAAAAGGTTAAAAACAATGAAATACCTTTTTTTTACATTTTCACAAATGTGTTTTCTATCTGTTAAGAAGCATTTAACTAAGATACCCCTCTTTCTGTACCAATCAGATGGTACATAGTGAGCGTGTGATTTTTTGTTGTATTTCCAATTGTCATTTTATTCTACTCTTCCACACACACACATTGAGTCTGAATTCTTCATTTAATATCTTTTAGAGCATTACAACAAAGCATTATGTTGGCATGTTGCAGAGTAAGTCTTTAAATATATATGACTTGTGTAGACTGTCTGTGAATTAATCTCTCAGTCTGTGGTGATATGTTGTCCAACAATTGCAGTGGAAGATCTGGTCACATAAAAACAATTTAACAGCAAAATAATGAGAATCCTGGGCTAGAAGTCAAATTCTTCAAAGAAGACCTTGGATGTTCATCAACAACTTCAAGTTTTAAACACAGCATCGTCCATAAAAGTTGCTAAATATTTGTTGGCTCTTTCCAACCACTTATGAGAATTAATGATACATTACCCATTAATTCATTTAGTTTTTGCAGATTTTCTTTGTTGACAGAGAAAACTATCAAAATATAAACACTTTTATGTTCCAACTTGTGATGAAGAATACAGTGGAGGCGTGTCAAATCATGCTGCAGACAGCTGAAGTTGCAGACTGGCTGAAAAAGTAAAATATTATTTATTATTAATGATGAACCACAGTTATGTTACACTGAATAATGTTCACCTGTACTGCACATATAGAAATACAAAAATAACTTTAAAAAAAAAAGATCTATCATTGTAAAATTATTCAGATACAATGGTATTTAGAATGGTGAAAATTTGAAAAGGAAATTTATGATCTACAATACTATGTTTATTATTAATAAAAGAATTTTAATAAAAATAAAACCATAAACCTACAAGAGTACTTTTGTTTGCATCATGCCAGTCTTAGAATTAGACACTTCATTGTGATACTGCTGTCAAAGCTGAAATGACCGCTGATTGACTGTGTCATCTTTCTAGCATCACCTGGACCTGAAATTTGACAGGAAGTGCTAACAGTTGAGTAATTATTTATCTTGTAAACATTAAATTTAACATTTTACTCCAGATAATATGCCTTTTATCACATGGGCTACCAGTATAGATCCAGATCAGCTACCAAATCTGTGTCATATGATCTGGATCTAAACTGTTAAAGATTTGTCAGAAATAACCTGAAGAATCTAAATGCAAGATGTTGCGTTCTGATCAGACAGAATGGTTTAAGATGTAACTACTATATCCTGATCAGATGGCACAAATATGTCGGCCGATCTGGATGTAAACTGTTTGCGCTGACAATAATGGTGTAACTATGGAGGAAAGGGTTAAAACATGGCTTTGATGTGCAAACAATTCACACTTAAAGTGCAAGTACATGTATTCTGTTATTTAATTGCTATTAAATGCTAATTCTCTCCTTGGAAAACTCGGCTTCACCTAGTCTGGATTACCTGCCCCTAACACTACGTTTTCAGGTCAGGCATACGCCAAAAATGGCGACGCACCGTGTATACACAATTCTATAGTAAAAAATATATTTGATGGACCAAACTTTTCAAACTCCGTCAGTATCTTTCTTTTGTTTGCATATATTGATACCGACCCTTAATTTGTGATGGTCCACACTATTTCAAGTGAAAATCGGTCATTATAAAATTGTATAGTTTTCGGACAAATAACGGACTATAGGCATTTCGGATAATCGTTGAAAGCAACAAATATTTTGAGAATTTAGAGAAGCAGTCTGGAAAAATGGCGACCTACGGTGGCCAGATTTAAATTTTAAAAAATATTTGTGGACTATTGCAGAGTAATTCATCAGAAATCGGTTGAAATTTGATTGATTTTGTTATTTAAACTTGCACGCATTGTCTGCAGTAAGGGGGAAAAAGCCCAAATGAGAATATAGCAGATTCATATTTATATTATTTGAACAGGGAAAAAATGGATCAATCAGTCAGATAAAGGGTGTAATTTCCCAATGTAAAACACAGAATTTTATAGTTTGCATATAGAGAATATTTTAATAAAAATGCTTGTTATGTACCCTTTGGCTATTAATCACCCTCTGCAGTATGCTAATCTGCTTTGTAACATAGCTTGCATGGTGAGTGCTAAGTACTGCACTAAAGCACATTAGCCATTAACTAGGCTCCCTCGGTGCAAGAGGACCTAGGGGTTCAGGTTAGACAATGCTGAAAAATATTCACCATTAGATTCCATTGTGGATATTTCAAGATTCTTGTAGACAATTTGTATGTATCCAATTGTAATCATAGTTTTTCTACATATTTTACAAAATATACTGATTTTACTCACAATCTGCACTTTATAAATAAAAACTTACAAGTCAGATCATGTACAGAAAGCATAGATGTTCAAGCTGATCTGGATCTACACTGGTCACACATGTGATAAAATGTGTATATAATTATGGAGTCAAATGTTAAGGTTATGAATGGCTACCAGTAGGCTCAAATTTAGGGATAGTATGAATGATTCATTATCTATGGAATACCAAAAAAGTAAATATTCACTACGAGGGCGGATCAAAAAGTTCGTGGACTTTTGTCATTGTATCTTAATTTGAAACACGTTCGCAATAAATTATATACTAAATTCAATCAGAACTCAAACGTAACACACTGAGCTAAAATATTCATTAATTTTCTTTTTATCGATTAATAGAATTGGGAGGAGTGTGGCAGGCCCTTAATAAACCTTTATGTATTGTATATAAGAGCTAAATTACCTGGAATCTAACATACTGTGACTGACAGGAGGTATATTCAGGCAACCTAAAATACTATTTACTTGTCTTTCACCAAGTCCACTATGCAAGGTTGCTGAAAAACAAAAATGGTAGGTGTTTCCCATATCAATCTATATTTAATTATTTATTTCAACTTCAATACAGATTCCTAACATCCTACCTATAAATTGCATACCTTATAATTACCACTTTTGTCACGAGTTATGTAAATTTCATCACTGAAATGGTGACTTACAATCATCCAGTAAGACAAGCCTTATTTTATAACAAGTAAAAATACCCTGGCTACTACTCATCAAAAAGATGCAAGATGTAAGTTTATTAAAACATGACAAAGTAAACACTGGTAAAACATTAGACGGTACTTGTGTGCGAAACACACTATGTGAAACTATCCTCAGATAATGTACCCTGACCAAACTATCTCCGATGTAAGGTAATGCGTTACAATACTTTTTCATTATATAGATAACCATTACCTGTTCCCAGTTTGGTGTTCATGTCGAACTTTTTTCCATGTTTTTTTCCTGTTGGTATTTTGTTTATGTAGCAACATTGAACACACCGTATATTCAGGTAAGCTGCTAAACCAACTGTTGTCACTGAAATGCATTCATGCAAAAACAAATGTTGGGAACATTTCTGGCAACTTTTTAGGCCATCGGCTAATATGCCCAACTCAACGACTCGTCGTCCTGATCTCCAGCTGGGTTCCTCATCACATGCATTATCATAAACTGGATTGCTGTTGTCACTAATATTTAATACACAGTAATCATGATCTTGAATTGACTGGTCACTAATAATAATATCGCCGGGTGGGGTTAAAATATCAACTTGAGAAGATTTTTGGAACTGAAGTAAATTTTTTTCATTAGAATTATCTGACATATGAGAAACAAAACAACCTTTCTTATTTCTTTTCATTTTTTTACGCTGAATGCATTTAAGGTTAAATAAATAGACGTACAATTACAGCTCACAATGAATATTTGACGTCTGTTGTCAATAGTCTCAAGCACCCAGGCGCTCGCATTGACGACATATCGTAAAGCAGTCCCACTTATTTCATGTACATTATTAGAATGAAATTAAATATCTCTATCTAAATATGAATACTCGATAATTTATTTATTTATTTTTTTATTTTATTAAGAATTCTTACTAGTCTGTATTTTACGACTATGAAAGGGTTTACGGCATCTTGCACATGCGCACAAGAAGCCAGCAATCGACCTTAAAATATATATTAATAATATATAATTGTATGCTATCATCTGCCATACAATTGTTAGGGTGTTTGGTTGGGGACATAATTGCTTCGCTCTGTCGGCCTGATGGGCGGGACCATAAAGACGCGACAACACGATTCGAGACTGCGAAACCACGATGCGAGATCGCAAAAAACACGATAAGAGGTAACGAAAGTACGATGCTGGTAGGTACTCGCATGCTACTTTCGCAACCTCGCAAAGTCGTTTTTTGTGTTCTCACCATCGTGTTTTCTGAGGACAGCGAGACCATTAAAACGTGAAAGCACGACGAGAGATCGCCTAAATAAGACGCGAGGGCGCGATATCAAAATCGCGCCCTTGCATCATACTTTCGCGATATCGCTCCGTTGTTTCGTGATCTTGCATCGTACTTTCGTGGTCTCACTCTCCCGAGGGTCAGCGAACCGAAAACTTATTGCTTTTCCATGTTTGATCTATAGGAATTCTTGGGATTCTCTTTGATTATTACTCTCAAGACACTATAAGGCATGGACTTCTGGTCGAGTTTATTTAGACACACAGGCCATGCAAACATGACAGTTTGCTTCTGCCTAAAATTTCAAATTGATGGTTTTTACCCTTGCCTGTTGACTAATTGATTTGTGTCTAACCTGTTAATTTTCATTCTTTCAAAAGAAAAATATATTTTTCTTATATTTGATGGTTTGGATAATGGTGATATAGAAATTTTCAATATGTTTTGTTTTAAGAAAGAGTTTTACATTTCTTAGCTATTTTGACCACACAGCTTTTGTTTATATCTAGTGTAGATCCCTAACTTTATTCTATTTGTCATGTTTGTGTTAGCTGATTAGAGAGCGAGATCACAAAACCGCGAAAACACGATGAGAGATCGCAAAACAACGATACGAGATTGCGAATGCACGATGCGAGGGCGCGAAATAACATAACACCTCGTATCGTACTTTCGCGATTTCGCATCGTGTTTTCGCGTTTACGTGGTCTCGCTATCCCGAGACTGAGACCACGAGAACTCGAAAACAAGATTTGAGAACGCGAAACAACGATGCGAGGTTGTGAAAGTACGACGCTAAAGCGCGATAGTAATTTTTGCGTCCTCGCTTCGTATCTTTGCGACTTCGTTTTGTTGTTGTTTTTTTGCTCGATATTTTTTTGCTTCATCGTTTGGCGATCTCGCATCGTTGTTTCGCGATTTCGCATCGTGTTTTCGCGTCTTCGTGGTGTCGCTCAAGAGGTCGAAATGGCGAAACAACGATAGCCCGTAGGAACACCGTAGTAAGTTGATACATGAGGAGGAATGTGTAATTTTCTATTTCTCTCAAATTATTTATTATAGTTATCAGTCGTGTTCCAATTTTAGTTATATTATATTTATGATATAGCAAGCTGTTTGTTACAATGACATATATATTTCGCAGAATATTATTTCGATTTTTAAGAAGTAAATTGTATTTCAGTTAAAATAAACACAGGACTTCTGGTCAGATAACTTTTATTACAGCAATAAAAACAAGGGGATAAATATAAAATATATGTATAAGTTTAATAAAAATATACAAATATATAGTGATATTATGTATATTCCTTACAATTTTACCCTTATAAAAGATTTAAGGGGGGTCAGTATACTCTTCCGTACTTACTGCTGCAATGCGTTCTATTTATAGTTGTAAAGGTTATAGTCTAAGATAATCATTAAAATAAGTTTAACATATAGGTTCGGGAATCTATGAAATTAAATCTTAAGTTGAAAATATACCCAACAAAAAAGTTCTGCACACACGTGTTCTTTTGCGTAAATTTTATAATAGAAAAATAACTGGCAACCGTAATTACATGTTTATCAAGATAAATTGTTTGCGGAGTTAAAGACAAAAATAATATTAACACTGGTTGGTTAATAAGCGAGAAATGTCATTTTGAGTATGATAGGGGTCAACAGTCAAAAGTTGCAATTTGCTATATATAGGTAGAGTTGTGAAATCTATGAAATCAGTCAACATTTCACTAGTGTCTGTTTTATGCAATTATGAGCATGCACTGTGATGCAAGTAACAGGAAGTAATCAAAAGTTGTTACCAAGCCATTTCAAGAATAACGCTCAAACTTAGTTTTAATTAATTAAAGTATCACGTTGTCTCACTCATTGACCTAATGGTATGACAAAACACTTAAGTGATAACTCGAACAGTTTCCATTCTGTATTAATGAATCAAAGCATCCAGTTTATTTAGGGTATAAAACAACCAACCAATGCAATCAACATCTAATCTTACTTGAGAAAAACACATCTGCATTGTTTGTTTTTTTCAAATGAATTTATTTCCAACAAGGAAGGTTTTCGTTAATTTGACCGTCATGGCAAATGTCGGACCACACCGGTCACATGGACGTCTTTCTAACAAGACAGAACACGCAAAGTTGGTCAAGCTAGTTGATCTACCCGGTTTTCTTGCTCACGACTGGAACCACAATTGAAGTTTGTTCGACTGTTAAATTCCGTAAAAAGCCGCTTGAAAGAATGCCGGATTCATCGTGTTGGATTAACTCAGTATAAGAGTAGCGATTTTTGCAACTTTTGTGTAGTAACCCCTGGTGGCTTTATCAATGAATTGCTAATAAAGTATTAATCGGATTTTGTTTCAGAATTTTTTACATTGATAACTTTGAATTGCCGATTTATTTGGTATGTATCATTGTGTTGTGTTCGGTGAAATTAAAAACTTTAAAGATATTTTAAAAAATGTCCGAGTGTGCAGAACTTTTTTGCCGAGTAAAGTTTGACTGGTTATAATTTATTCATATGATACGATGAATTCGATTTTCGACTTTTGAGAGTAACGATGTAGACGAAAATTAATTTCTCTTGGTAAAGGTAAAGCCTGATAGGGAGCATAAAGCTTTGAACCAGATTTTCTTAAATGTTAGGCATGTGCGCCAATCAGCCTTTGGCAAACCTGGCGACCACACTACAATTTTATTTTGAAATTCAAATGGGCTATTACGTGTAGTAAGGTTTTTTCATAGATATATTCTGATTGTTTTTACATGGTTCGTTGTGTGTCTTGTGTTGTTATCCAAATCCGTATCATATATAACAGGCATCTGGCAAAACTATCCGATACCTAGATAGTGGCTCAACAACCGCCGAGTATCAGAATAAGTCTCTAGATGAGCTCGAGCATCCTCTCTATAGACGGACGCCGTTACCACTTGGCCACGATAAAAGTTTGTATGTACACGCCACTGAATGTATATTATGCATTTTCAAAATTATGCTTCATTAATGTCTGAAAAGGATATGAAAGGGCGTTTAAATAAAATAAGTATTCATGCCGATGTGTAGTGTCAATATTATATTAACAAATATATTGAAAATGTACGTGTATTCAATCACTTATTAATTAACAAATATTGTTGTAAGTAACAAGTATGCACTTAACATGTACACGTAAACTGATGGTCTGACAATTTTAAAGCCTAGAATGAAGTAGGCGTTCGTTTGAGATAGCGTTAGAATAACAAATATGTAATCGTTATCTAACAGGATAATATGAACTAAGGCACAGCCTCTCTCGGAATCGACAACCGAAAACTGATACTACAGCGAACAATGGCTGCTCATTAACATTCTGTTGGTATCTTCTTAACGTTTTTAATGTCAGGATTATAGCAAATGAATATAATTAAAAACCTAATTTCATTCTGTTGTAAAGTTTTATTTTATATTACAGTTTATAGATATGGTGAACATAATTGATACTTTGGAAGCATTAGATATAAAATTCTGTATTCAGAAATAGCACTAGTACATTCTTGCAATTTTGGGTAACTCACTGTCTGCTGAATTTACTTAACAATTGAAAGTTTCCAATGTTTTCTTTTAAGACAAAATTTGGCGTTTATTTTCTCAACCTTTGAAAATTGAAAAAAATCAACAAAATGGAAACCAGGTAATTTGAAATTGACAGAATGGTGGCAACATAGTAATTGTTTCAAATTTCATCATAAGTAAAACTTGAAATTCCTATAAAGCTATTCAAATTAAATCAATTCTTTGTATTGCACAAAGATTTATTTCACAAATAAAATTTAAAAAATCGAAGTTACCTTGAACAACTGTAAAATCAGTCACATTTGAATAACCAGTCAATAATCCTATGGTATTCATTCGTATATAAAAATCAGATAAACCATGTTTGAATTAACCCTTTCCTCTATATATATGAAACATTTTATTGCAGATCCTGGTCAGGCAGAACACACATGCCATGTAATCAGGATCTACACTGTTTACTTTCTGGTCTGAAATAACCTAATAAATGATTAAACAAACAGTTTGATATATCTTTTTAGTTCATATCTAATTAATGCTATACTGGTATTAACCCTTTACTTGATAGATCTATACACCTTTATTGAAAAGTAAACAGTGTAGAATTTAATCAGTGGGCACAGTTGTCCCATCTGATCAGGATCTACACTGTTCGTTTTCTAATACATGTATTATTTCTAACCAAAATGAAAACAGTGAAGGTCCTAAGGACGATCAGACATTACAAATGTGCGGAGATCTACACTAGTCACACATGCAATAAAATGCATACATATCAAAGTCAAGAGTTATGATAGTGATTAATATTGTACTGCATCCAAGGCCTTAGAGGCATAATTTTGTCAATAATGCTGACACATAACTCCAAAAAATGTGTCCAGTGCAATGTTCAAAAACATAATCCGTCTACTGAAAGCCAAAAGCGGTCATCAGCCTTTTTTTCTGTTGATGATGACCCCTTCTGGCTTTTAATAGATGGTATGTAAAAATAACCATTAGTAAAACTATGGAAAAGAGCCATGTTACATATGGTCAATAACCCTGCCGGAAATAAGTTACTTGAAGGTTGTACTTTCATATAATTTACCTGGAGAGGAAATCCTTAAAAAGCCATATAGTTATGGTCATGCTGAGTACAGTTTTCAAGTAAGTGGTTGCAGTTTGAAGAAAAACCATAAAAATGCCCAAGATAGAGTTATTGTTTTTACACACTGCGTTACCTACCAATGTGTTCTGTCAGTGTATAAAGTTTGAGTAAAATCCCTCTAGTAGTTTTGGAGTTATGCTAAGAACAAAATTTATCAAGTAAATCTGATAAAGGGGAATAACTCTAAAAATACGCAAGGTAGAGTTACAGGACTTGCACACTGCACTAATTACCAATGTGCTCTGTCAGTATATGAAATTTGAATAAAATACCTCAAGTAGTTTTTGAGTTATGCTCCGGACAAAATTTATCAAGTAATTCTGATAAAGGGAAAGAACTCTAAAAAATAGGCAAGGTAGAGTTATTGTTATTGCACACTGCACTACCTACCAATCAGCTCTGTCGGTGTATGAAGTTTGAATAAAATCCCTCATGTAATTTATGAGTTATGCTCTGGACAAAATTTTTTCGGACGGATGCACGGACGCACAGATGCACGGACGAAGGGCATTTCTAATATCCCCCTAGTCTTCGGCTGGGGGATAAAAAATAAAATATTTGTCAACTGAACTCTGTACAACTTAAACAAATGTGTCCTAGGTATGCAATGCTCAAGAACTTATGCAAAAATAACAATTTTGTCAACATTACTTACACATTACTCATACAAAAATGCATCCAAGAACATATGCAAAGTTAACAGTTTGTGTCAACATTTCTGACACATAAGTCATACAAAAAATGTGCAATAGGGATGCAATACTCAAGAGCACATGTAAAATAACAATTTTGTCTTCACAAATCTCGAATACATGTAACTCATACAAAAAACACATCCTATGAATGTAATGGTCAAGAACATATGTAAAAGCAACAATTTTGTCTACATGACTCATAACTAGGGATGGCAACGACTACTCGAGTACCCGAGTACTCGATCGAACGTCCGAGTATCGAGTACTAAATCTACTACTCGAGTAATCGGAAAAAAATAAAGTTTTTATATTAAAAAATAAATCCGTTTGTTTTGTTTATAATTCGTTTCGATATATGGCACGGTGGCAATTAGACACTACGCGCGATGCATTTAATCGCCACAGGTGACGTATTTTACGCTTTGAAGTTGAAGTGTCATTGTTGTGAAATAACAAACTGCCAAATAAGGGTCCCAACTGGCACTTGTCAATAATGTCAATTAGCAATGTTTTTATAGCAGTAATACAGATCTATTGTTTGCCAATCACCTGTGGTACCAATTTCACAAAAATGTATTGTTTGACATTTAGATAATTTTTAATTGGCGCTCCGAAAATCAGGACCGCCCAACATAGTCATTGATTGGTTCACTTGCATGTGATGATAATGTCTAATCTTTTTTATTGGTGAATGACACAAACTAATTTTTGAATATTAATGTAAATAAAAAGATAAAGTAAAAAGATGGTCATGTTTCGTATCACATTCTTTAATTAAACACCGAAATAAATACCTGTGTTACATCAGCAAAATGCCTCCCGCAAAGTCGTCTGCGTGGAGTTACTTCTAACGGGCAGCAGACGAAAAAACAGTCAAATGTAGTTTCGAGTTGGTCTACAACGGGGAAACTACAAGCATGCTTAACCACTTGAAACATGATACGAGGCCACGCCCAAAAAGCAGACAGACGAACCCCATGGTTTTAGTTTAGTTCGATTAATTTATTTGATTTGATTATCTCACGACATGATATTATTCTGACCACCGCATATGTACATGTTCGCATGACTGTGTTTTAACTTTGATACAATTTGTTGATTTTTTTAAAATATAAAATAACAAAACACAAATAAAAGATATAACACACTTTTGTTGTGTAATTATCGTTATTAACATGTGGTATATGGTATAAATACAGAGTAGGTTGAAGCTGATATTACAAGAACGACATTATCTCTATAAAAATCGGAAATTGTTCGAGTACTCGAGTACTCGATCGGAAGATCGTCCGAGTACTCTAGTACCAATTTTACTACTCGTTGCCATCCCTACTCATAACAAAAATGCATTCTATAGATGCAATGCTGTCTGATCAGGATCTTAACTGTTCGCTTTTTTATTCATTAGATTATTTCTGACCAAATGCGACCAGTGCAGATCCTGCTCAGATGACACTGATGTCTCTGCTGATCTGGATCTACACTGGTCGTTCATGGGTATTAATGGAGGAAAAGGTTAAAAACAATGAAATACCTTTTTTTTACATTTTCACAAATGTGTTTTCTATCTGTTAAGAAGCATTTAACTAAGATACCCCTCTTTCTGTACCAATCAGATGGTACATAGTGAGCGTGTGATTTTTTGTTGTATTTCCAATTGTCATTTTATTCTACTCTTCCACACACACACATTGAGTCTGAATTCTTCATTTAATATCTTTTAGAGCATTACAACAAAGCATTATGTTGGCATGTTGCAGAGTAAGTCTTTAAATATATATGACTTGTGTAGACTGTCTGTGAATTAATCTCTCAGTCTGTGGTGATATGTTGTCCAACAATTGCAGTGGAAGATCTGGTCACATAAAAACAATTTAACAGCAAAATAATGAGAATCCTGGGCTAGAAGTCAAATTCTTCAAAGAAGACCTTGGATGTTCATCAACAACTTCAAGTTTTAAACACAGCATCGTCCATAAAAGTTGCTAAATATTTGTTGGCTCTTTCCAACCACTTATGAGAATTAATGATACATTACCCATTAATTCATTTAGTTTTTGCAGATTTTCTTTGTTGACAGAGAAAACTATCAAAATATAAACACTTTTATGTTCCAACTTGTGATGAAGAATACAGTGGAGGCGTGTCAAATCATGCTGCAGACAGCTGAAGTTGCAGACTGGCTGAAAAAGTAAAATATTATTTATTATTAATGATGAACCACAGTTATGTTACACTGAATAATGTTCACCTGTACTGCACATATAGAAATACAAAAATAACTTTAAAAAAAAAAGATCTATCATTGTAAAATTATTCAGATACAATGGTATTTAGAATGGTGAAAATTTGAAAAGGAAATTTATGATCTACAATACTATGTTTATTATTAATAAAAGAATTTTAATAAAAATAAAACCATAAACCTACAAGAGTACTTTTGTTTGCATCATGCCAGTCTTAGAATTAGACACTTCATTGTGATACTGCTGTCAAAGCTGAAATGACCGCTGATTGACTGTGTCATCTTTCTAGCATCACCTGGACCTGAAATTTGACAGGAAGTGCTAACAGTTGAGTAATTATTTATCTTGTAAACATTAAATTTAACATTTTACTCCAGATAATATGCCTTTTATCACATGGGCTACCAGTATAGATCCAGATCAGCTACCAAATCTGTGTCATATGATCTGGATCTAAACTGTTAAAGATTTGTCAGAAATAACCTGAAGAATCTAAATGCAAGATGTTGCGTTCTGATCAGACAGAATGGTTTAAGATGTAACTACTATATCCTGATCAGATGGCACAAATATGTCGGCCGATCTGGATGTAAACTGTTTGCGCTGACAATAATGGTGTAACTATGGAGGAAAGGGTTAAAACATGGCTTTGATGTGCAAACAATTCACACTTAAAGTGCAAGTACATGTATTCTGTTATTTAATTGCTATTAAATGCTAATTCTCTCCTTGGAAAACTCGGCTTCACCTAGTCTGGATTACCTGCCCCTAACACTACGTTTTCAGGTCAGGCATACGCCAAAAATGGCGACGCACCGTGTATACACAATTCTATAGTAAAAAATATATTTGATGGACCAAACTTTTCAAACTCCGTCAGTATCTTTCTTTTGTTTGCATATATTGATACCGACCCTTAATTTGTGATGGTCCACACTATTTCAAGTGAAAATCGGTCATTATAAAATTGTATAGTTTTCGGACAAATAACGGACTATAGGCATTTCGGATAATCGTTGAAAGCAACAAATATTTTGAGAATTTAGAGAAGCAGTCTGGAAAAATGGCGACCTACGGTGGCCAGATTTAAATTTTAAAAAATATTTGTGGACTATTGCAGAGTAATTCATCAGAAATCGGTTGAAATTTGATTGATTTTGTTATTTAAACTTGCACGCATTGTCTGCAGTAAGGGGGAAAAAGCCCAAATGAGAATATAGCAGATTCATATTTATATTATTTGAACAGGGAAAAAATGGATCAATCAGTCAGATAAAGGGTGTAATTTCCCAATGTAAAACACAGAATTTTATAGTTTGCATATAGAGAATATTTTAATAAAAATGCTTGTTATGTACCCTTTGGCTATTAATCACCCTCTGCAGTATGCTAATCTGCTTTGTAACATAGCTTGCATGGTGAGTGCTAAGTACTGCACTAAAGCACATTAGCCATTAACTAGGCTCCCTCGGTGCAAGAGGACCTAGGGGTTCAGGTTAGACAATGCTGAAAAATATTCACCATTAGATTCCATTGTGGATATTTCAAGATTCTTGTAGACAATTTGTATGTATCCAATTGTAATCATAGTTTTTCTACATATTTTACAAAATATACTGATTTTACTCACAATCTGCACTTTATAAATAAAAACTTACAAGTCAGATCATGTACAGAAAGCATAGATGTTCAAGCTGATCTGGATCTACACTGGTCACACATGTGATAAAATGTGTATATAATTATGGAGTCAAATGTTAAGGTTATGAATGGCTACCAGTAGGCTCAAATTTAGGGATAGTATGAATGATTCATTATCTATGGAATACCAAAAAAGTAAATATTCACTACGAGGGCGGATCAAAAAGTTCGTGGACTTTTGTCATTGTATCTTAATTTGAAACACGTTCGCAATAAATTATATACTAAATTCAATCAGAACTCAAACGTAACACACTGAGCTAAAATATTCATATATTAAATCGATTTCAAAAGCGCGTGGCTTATTTGAATAACCATGGTAACACGTAGGCGGCGCACGCCGTTGCCATTGTACTTTATAAAGCATATACCTGCCAATAAAAACAAAACTACTGGTTGAAACACAGCCAAATTTCGCAACGTCAAAGCACGGTATACAAATGATGCAATGCCGAAATTTTACGTCATTCTGACTATGCGTTTTAAAAACAGTCAATATTTAAGAGATCTATCACCAACGTTAAAACGTCAGAAATGTCGCCGTCAGATCGCTCGGAAATACGCGCTGTTATAAAATTCTGTCATGGTCTTTGAAAATCACCTCATGAAAAGCTATAATAATTTAGCAGCCGCAAATGAAAACTTCCGTAAACCGAGCTCTAGATTTTTAGTTGTACCAGTGTTTTTTTTACGATCAGAAGAGCCATTAAATAGGCCTGGTGTATGGAAAAAAGAAAAAAAATCGGCGTTACGGCAGTGACGTCAAGCCGTGAGGCAATTGAAGCGGACTAAAGTCTAACTATTGTGGCGCTTTTCGACCTATTCTAGACTGGATGAGGTACCGTGCAACGGATATTGCAGAACAAATGACAATTTTAAAGGTGTGTTAATAATTTATTAACAAATATGTTTTTCAAAAAATGTTTTTGTTTGGTATTTGAATCATTACGGTCATAAATTATCAAATAGGAATCTATAAGTTATTTATAATTTTAATTACACTTGAGTAAACAGCAACACAGACTGTGTCCACAATGCAAAGACTTGTTATATATTTACAAATACAAATTTGTAATAAGTTGTTTGAACAGTTACACGCTCGTTCCTAAAGTACCGCGATACTCTGGGTATTGCATTCCCGGTCGTTTCTTCGGCGGTACGAGCGAGAAGAGGACCACTTTTTTGATCGCCTCATAACCACTTGCGAGACTTTGACCAGCAATGATACACTACTATGTTCGATCAATGGAACCCCGGCATCGCATTCCGGTGACGGAGTCTATTTCAAGAAACTTAGAACATATGCCGCTTCGCTAACGCTGCGCCCGTGAAGTAACGTCGTTGACGTTACTAGATCTAATTTGACGTGCGCCGGATAGCAGTTAGTGTATGATTTTAATTGTTCATAGTTTTTTTATGTGATGTTGTATTTTGTTGATATTTTGTAAAAATATGCTGGACATATTCCGATTAAAGCTTGTGTAATTTTATTGTTGGTATTTTGAATAATATAAAAACTATAACAAAAGTCCACGAACTTTTTGATCCGCCCTCGTACACTATAATTATCTGGTCCAATAACCATAGTTATTGATGATAACTCGGATTACCATCCAGTATCCATAGTTATTGGCGAAATCCCAAGTTCTCGGTCGATAAAAATAGATTTTGTTCATATCTGTTGCACATTTATTTTGATATTCATAGTAATGTATTGGTGAAAAGCCTAGATATTGCCAGTTAAACATGGTTGACACCAGGAACTATGGTTTTCTGGTGTTAACTATAGTTTTTGACAATAACTATGGTTATCAGGCCAATATCTGTAGTTAGGGGTTGATAACCATGATTATCAGATAATTTGTGCCTTGCCATACTATTCTTCTAACTTTTTTAATAAGACCGGTGTGTGAAATTGTAATATGAGATTGCTGTTATGATTTCTTGTTTTATGACAGATTGACACGGCCTCCATGAAACATCTTTGGCTTCCGTAGTTACATTTAAAGCCTAAAACAGCTCTATTATATCTTTTTGGTAGATTTCACATTATATTATTTAATATTATCACTGTTATGTTGTTTGTAATGTGTAATTATAAATAATATAATGAAAGCAGTACATCTTGACCAAATACAATCGTTTCAAATAAAATACAATAATACGAACATAAATTACATTACATTTGGCATTATTAAACATCATTATTACAGGCAGCATGGTTATTAAATATAATGACCTTCTGTTTTAAAAGCATGAAAAGACAGGCATGAAACAGTTCAATTGTGACATTTCATGTTAAATTGCCTACAGTATGCTACCTCTAGCCAATAATGTATGGTTTCTATACTAGCTGGAACCCCCAGGGTGCTTGATGCTTGCATTGCCTGGTTAATGGTTAATATGGTTGTGCATCACACCATTCACCTTGCTTATGTGTTACAAAGCCAACTAGCACTAAGCAGAGGGTGATTAATAACCAAAGGGTGCATATATAGAAAGAAAACAAATAGAGCATAATAATTGGAAATGAAAATCATAGAAGTCTTTCTGAAAGCAGATTATATGGGTTTAACATTCTGTTCAGTATTCTTAGGTTCAGGTGCAATGCCCTAGCTCTTTACTCTGTAGTGTTCTGACAGTTATGGAAACAAGACTTTACCAAAAAAATGGGAATTCCAGTATAATAGGCATTTCAAAATTAGAGCAATTAAAAAAAAATTCTAGTGAAACATTAATTTTGTTTAAATTTCAAAATAAATTTATTCATTAATATATTCTGCAAAATAAATTAACAATACTTTAAACTAAGTTCACAGATGTCCCAAAAGTTGCCAGTCTAAAGGACCTGTCAGGTAAAATTTGGGCTGGTCCTAAACAATTTCTATGTTATCAGACCAAGTGTCAGACAAAATTTTCAATTCCTTATACTTGCTCATTCCTTTTTATCAGGTCTAGGAAACGGCAGTTCATTTATAGATAAATATATCTGTAAATTTATGGACAAGGGTGGTTTCAAAAGGCATCAAAAATTGAAATCTTGATTCTACACCACACTGGAATAAAAATGAATGAAAATTTACAAATAAATTAATATTTTTTATTGTAAATGAACATAACTTTTTTAAGAGGATACTTTTTATTTCTAAATGATTATTTGAAATGTTGTTAGGTCATCAATGACCATGTTGGACAGGAAATAGCAGTGTGAACAAACTTCAACCATTTACATTTATGTCCTAGGCTATGCTCTTTTCTATCAGAATTAACAAAAATGCTTTAGATTTGTGAATTTCTAAAATGTGTTAACTTCTGTATCAACCCTTGTCCATAAATTTACAGACACATTTATCTATAAATAAACTGACAATCTGTAAATTTACGGACAGTTTATTATGTTTCAGTTCCACAGAATTTGTAATGGCTTATACAGTCGGGACACAAATTTTCAGAGAACTTGGTATTTGATAGTAAATTATGTGTGGATAGACTGATAACGATCCCAATGTATCAAAAAAAATGAGTTTATGTAGTGTAGACCCTCATTTCTTTTTTTTCTTTTTTTTTGGGGGGGGGGGGGGGCGGGGGGCCAGTTTATACACATTTTGGAGAAAACGGGGTCTGTCTTCCAAGCATCTGTGATTATGTCAAGGTTGAAAGATGGTTAAAATGAAGGCTATGAAATTTTCCAAAATTCTATGGCATCAGGGGTCCAAAGTATCCGAAATCCAACTAATCATTCATCTGTCCGAAAACTGTTCAACTCAACAACTGTTATTTTTCTTCCAAACCAATCGGCATATCGCAAAAAGAAACACTTTAATCATTTTCCCAATACCAATTTCAAATCGAAAAAAGCATTTTATTCAGATGGTCCATGGATTTCTATATGTTTGTACTTAAGTTATTTCCTAAATATTCCTTCTTTCTATACCGCCATATTTGGCCCATGCCAGACGTACTGTTTGATAGTACGACGGGTACCAGACTAGGCTTCACCGTGCCTGCTTTTGGATTATTACAGTTGCCAAATGGTTCCTGTTGCAAGTTATTGTTGAAAGTAATCTGCAATCAGAGCTGGACAAATTTTGTGTTTGGTAACTAGTCCAGAACTAGCTGGGTAAACATTTCAGCTAGTCCCACTTGCGCAAATAAGCGAATTCTGATTTGCCAGTACCGTAAAAACCCTATGTTTTCGGTCACCCTATGTTTTCGGCCACGGTCTTTTTTTTTAAATATTAATTTTTTTATTGACCCTAAAAATTTGGCCACTAAAAATCGGCGATTTTTTCACTAACCCTATGTTTTCGGCCAGCATTTTCAATTCTAAATTCGTCATTTTTATAAGATTAGTAAGAAAAAAATATGTTTGTAAACCTTGGTTTCGATTTTGATATTAAAGATCGAACTTGGCAATAACCGTATACATCATTGTCCGCCGATTAAGGATATGTTTGTTTCTGAACAATTATTTTTCATCATCTTATTTGCGGTAATTAATATTGTAACAACAAAGCGGTGGGTAATGAGATCAAACCTGGTAAAAATAATGTTGTTTTGTTTTAAAGCAATTATAATTATGATAATCTTTAGTTTGCAATCTGTCATCTCAAATCTGGAGACGTTGCTATGCAACTAGGCTATAAAGTGCGAAATATTGCGACTTTATGATTGCCGCGGGCAAACATCTATTGTACTTTTTACCTGATCACATGATCGGAACTTAATAATATCCAAACTGTTTTCAGTCAAATGATTTTTCCCAAGAAAATATCGTAACTCAATTCAAGCCTATAAATTTTTATGAGCAGAACCGATGTTTTTAAAACCGTTATTCAAATGCGAGTTTAATTTTATTACGAGTAAGAAATAAAATAATCGATGTGTGTTTTTAAATTTGCGAATACTTGCCCCTTAAATATCCAAGAATCATTACATGTACATTTACTAAAATCATCAAATTTACAACTGCTATGAACACCTGTTCATCGCCCGCTTTGATCTAAAATGTCAGCGATGCTTGTGTATTTCATCAAAGACGCCGACGTCAACTTGAAACAGTACGCACCGCTCAAAAAATCGATCGACGGTGTATTACAAAAAATTGCAACCTGTCAACAAACTAGGTTGATTTCATTTCTAAATCAGCCGATTGTTTGATTGATAATATTTGGTACAATTATTGCTAATTTCTGATCAGGTTGTGTTTGTATCTGCAGAACCGGCACTTTGCCGAATTAGCAGTTTGCAACTAATCTAATGCACTCTTATCTGCGACAGCCATCAAATTCTTTTGGCAATGTTGATTATACAACAATAGGATGTTTATTTAGCAACTATGGAGTTAATTGCTTGACAAAGGTAAGCAGAAATTTCAAAGGTACAAACGTCTGGCATGTGTTGACATATTCAAGGCTTACATTTATCTATGGACGTGTCAAGTTATGCACATGTGTTTAAATGTTTGGACGATCTGTTTTTAAATGAAAATTCTCGTCTCTAAATATTATTCAGCCAGAAAAATAATATTTTTTCCGTCCAAAGACTTAGACAAAATACGTTAAAAGTTACGCATTTCATAAATACAGATGTATACTGTACCAGTATTCGGATAGTCGGCGACGCGGACAAAATCCTATGTTTTCGGCCGCGATTTTTATAATTATTTTATCATGACCCTAAGATTTCGTCCAAGAAAAAAAATAATTATTTTAAGCTGCCCGAAAACATAGGGTTTTTACGGTATTTACAGTAAAGAAAGATACAGGAAATTTAATAAGAAGCGTTTCATGGGGGCTTGATATTGTTAAAACAGATGTCAAAACACTTTATTTTGTAATAAACTTATTTCTGTTGTAAACCACGATATGCACGTGGTGCTAAATAGAATATTTTGAAATTCTGTGATAAAATTTTAAGCTTGTTCAGGGCGTCGGGCTAGTGGGTTTGTCCAGCCCAGGCAATTGCCGTCTCAACATGCATTTCTCTCCTTGGAAAACACGGCTTCGCCGTGCCCATTTTAAAATTGTTACAGTTGCCAAGTGGTTAGTGTTGCAAGTTATTGTTGAAATTTATCTGCAATTGCTGTCTCGGCATGCAATAAAAACTGTTACACTATAAATCCACTCAGGCTAGCTGGCACATCCCTGCCATCTGATGAGGATCTGCAAAGGTCACATTTTTGTCAGAAATAACCTTATGAATAAAAAAGTGAACAGTCTAGATCCTGATCAGAAAGCACAGATGTGCAGGCAGATCTGGATATTAACTATTCCACACACAGCAATGGTGTATCTATCATGGAGGAAAGGGTGAAAAGTTAATAAAACAGGGCATAGCTGTGCAAAGAATTCAAACTTTTACAGCAAGTGTTCAGTTTTTCATAGCTAATTCTTTCCTCGGAAAACACGGCTCCGCCGTGCCCGCTTTCAAATTGTTACAGTTGCCAAGTGTTTCCTGATGCAAGTTATTGTTGAAATTTATCTGCAATTGCTGTCTCAACTTGAAATAAAAACTGTTAGGCAAAAAAATCAAGATATGTTCTTTGTTATGCCTTTGCACGACTACAAATAACTAATGCTTCACTTTTTTCCGCCTTTACTGATGGTCTTTCTACTATTCTGGGTGTAATTATTTTTAAACTGAGTGAAGTATTGATTGAAATGATTTCTAAAATTAAAAAAATCATTCGTCTCTTTTAACATTTCAAACAAACAAACCCAAGCGAAAGTTTCTTATAGTGTTCGTTCCAACAACTATCTGTTTATTCGCAGCAACACAACAACTATCTGTTTATTCGCAGCAACATTTTCGAATGGAAATGCCATCTTTAGTCAAAATTCCCTACTCAAGACAGCCATGCCATAAATAATTCCAGTGTGACACCGTTAACGTCACGTTGGGATAGAAATAAGACAAATACAAAATAATTACCGTAAGACAGCAACTACGCGAAAGGTCTGCTGTCAATATCCACTACGGGTAGGGTTCTCAATTTGGTACCGGATCATCTTTAACTTGATAGATGAGGTCACTTCGAGTCTACGTTCATTATCCATCTAAGGAAGGAGACCATTTTCTTACTGAATCGAGAAACAAACTGACGGCTTTTCAGTTTTAAAAATCCGGAAGCAAGCAATCTGGATGAAAGTCATATTGTGGCGCGCCACGGGAAAAGGTACCTTCGGTCATATTTTGAGACATTTTAATTGTTACTATATATAGAAAGAACTTATAACTCTCCTTAGTTTCTCATAACTAGAATGTGCTTCTCTTACACATTTTGACAATAAAATTATATTTCTAACGCGAAATGCATGATAATTCATGTCGTCTGTTCGACATAATGACGTCATTTCAATGATTAACGTCAACTGTCCGAATGTACTCTTTCCCGTGACGCGCCCCATATTGTCCAGTCAGATTTTGCAAACCGGAAGACAAGGTCTCAAAGTCCCTTGGTATAGCGTTTTGCTCATGCGCAATACCGTAATCGGAATCGACACGATTTCGTATTAAACTCGTCTATTCCGATTTGATTCAAACCGCCCAAACCCATCAATACACTCATCCTTTACATATATCATATTTATTCAAACAATTAGATTTCGGTCAAACAATATCCCAGGCCGGACAGACTTGATTGTTTGTCGTTGATTTTTTTAAAGTTTACCCAGAGATAAACTGTTAAACATACATATTCCTTTCATTCAGCTGAACAGTAAATATATATTTTCCATGTTTTATTCGTAAAACAAGCAGTTGGCAGACATCCTAAATTAACTGATGGCTGGTGGCGGATGCAACTGAATGTTCTTGTACACACACTTATCTGAAACAGTAAAAACGTTTCTTTATATATTTATCAACATAAGCATAGTGTAGACTTAACACGTTGATGCTTATTATAACTTTAACCATTAACTGTAACTGTGTTATTTATATTTAGCATTATTTAAGTAAGTATTTTCTTTCAGGTATATTAATTATAAACGGTTTACTACTCGGCTATATATTTACTCATCAGAGTTTCCTTAGCACCAATTTCACCACACATCTCCGAGAAAGTCGTTTACGTAATACATTATTATTAAAACAACATTGAAAATAGTTTATTTTATCGAGAAATTCCCCAGTGTACACATAAATCACCAACCAGAGGCATGAACAGGAATAAAGATAATAACTAGCATACAGTAAGAGATATGTAAATTTTAAATATATCGGTGCTTAGTAAACTTTAAGTAGTATATTAAAACGTGTTACTATTCGGTTATGTTTAATATTGATTTTATTATAAAACTATTACCATCTGCTCCGAGTTGAATTTCTTGATATTCCTTCTCCACTTCTGAAATATACCCAAAACACTTGTCTGGTTATAGCTAATATTAATGTATAACAGACGTTGAGTTAAGGTATTTTAAATTTTTAATGATTCTTCAACCTGTGTAAGGGAATCTTGTTTTTCGACTTTGCACAAGAATACCTAACTTTTAAGTTGGCAGTTTAAGTGACTATTCTTGTCAATCACAAAATTTATTTTATTAAATTATAACAATTATAGCCTAAAATAAAATTTTAACATTTATGGAAGTAATATTTTCAAAAAAAATGACAAAACGTTGTATGATATTTTTCTTATGAACTTTATATAGGAGTAACGTTCTTCTTCTAATGTCCTGCGTATTTAATGAAACTGCATGACACTGGCAATGAAGTTCTTGGTCATTTATATAATTCATTCTATTAAATAATAATGTTTAACAATGAGAACACGATATAGATTGAAATAAATTTAATTTAATTTACAGTACTGAAAATTATGAAATTGACAATTTTTCCGATTCCGATCCGGTCCGCTTCCGATCCTAATGCCATCTATAACCGATCCGATTCCATTCCCATTGCGGTCCAATTCCAATTCGATTGCACTCCATTTTTTTCACTCCGGACCATGCGCTCCAAACGATCTTTACGCTCAAACCGATTCTTCCGATTCCGATCTTTTCGCTCCCGATTTTCATTGGTCATAAACTATAACGTAAGTCATTGCGCTCCAAACGATCTTTACGCTCAAACCGATTCTTCCAATCCCGATTCCTATACATAACTGAAAAACTGTAAATAGAAGCGATCCGATCCGATCCGGTTAAAACGCTCCGGTCTTTTCACTCCAAGCGATCCAAACGCTCAAAGCGATTCCGATCCAGTCAAAACGCTCCGGTCTTTTCACTCCAAGCGATCCAAATGTTCAAAGCGATTCCGATCCGGTCAAAATGCTCCGGTCTTTTCACTCCAAGCGATCCAAACGATCAAAGCGATTCGTTTCGATTCCATTCCGTTTCCAATTCGATTGCGCTTCCATTGCGCTCCTAACGGGATCGGTTTGCGGTCCGCTTCCGATCCGCTCCGATCCGATTGTCAATTTCGTGATTTTCAGTACTGTAGTATTAAATTAACGTAAAGCCTCCATTTCTCTGAAGTTGTTCGTATATGTTTTTGGGTCCCGAGCTGCTTGCGTTTCCCTTTTCATCTATTTCATCTAGAACAACAATAATGGCAGTTTATGTTTATTTTATTATGAAAAGCAGTTAAACATCATGTTACGTCTTGAATGCATGTTCAAATTGCAAACAAATTGTTTTTTAATATATTGAATAGTCTGTTAAAAAAACATAACAATATTTAAATGTTCGACTCTGCAAGCACTGAAAATTTTGTGCTAGTCTGATATGTGTTATTTGATAAACATGTTTACGGATATTGTTTAAAAAAATTATCAAAGTACGACAGCAATCGTATTTCATATTACTGAACATTGCCAACTCTGTCCATTTGTTACAATTTTGGTGGCGATGACCAGTTGCCTTATTATCGAACGTTGCATTGATTTTGAGCACATATACATTTATATAATAAGTTTATATAGACTAGATAATATTTTATATTTCTACGATAGAAGTCAGGCCAAATGATATCCTAAAAACTGAAGAATGAATTTTCAACGGGAGAGAAAACACAACTCAATGTAAGCAAACAAGAATATTGAAATCGTTTAATTTAAATCCTGAAACTGTCACGATTAACTTCAGGTCATTAAAATGGCATATGCGATAGAGTAAACGCTATACTAACATTTGACTGCTTATTTGCAGAAAACCACAAGAGACAAATATTCTTAAATACTTATTTCCTAGACTTGATATACTTTAATTTGCAATAGATTCCTATAAAATCGTAGTATTCGTACTTGATTCAACAGCTGCTGACGATGATGTTTTCCATATCGTCGACGTCTTCTTTCCACCTTTCCATTTCATTATCATGGAAAAACAAGGAAATTCTCTGTAACATGTGAATAACAGACTCGCAATAACTTTAAAGTTCGATCTCTGCAACAGGTGAATAACAGACTCGCAATAACTTTAATGTTCGATCTCTGTAACAGGTGAATAGCAGATTCGCAATAACTTTAATGTTCGATCTCTGTAACAAGTGAATAACAGATTCGCAATAACTTTAAAGTTTAATCTCTGCAACTGGTGAATAACAGATTCGCAATAACTTTAAAGTTCGATCTCTGCAACAGGTGAAAAACAGATTCGCAATAACTTTTATGTTCGATCTCTGTAACAGGTGAATAACAGACTCGCAATAACTTTAAAGTTCGATCTCTGCAACAGGTGAATAACAGATTCGCAATAACTTTAATGTTCGATCTCTGCAACAGGTGAATAACAGATTCGCAATAACTTTAAAGTTCGATCTCTGCAACAGGTTAATAACAGATTCGCAATAACTTTAAAGGTCGACCTTTGCCTGGTTTATGCCTAAATCCTGAACGGTCTGAACCTTTAACGTACTTATGATTTATAAACCGTTCTTATAAGTAATCCAATGTGAATTATTAGAGTGAATGTTTAAATAATAAAATGGCCTGAAGTGTATATACTGTAAGCAACGCGTTCATTGGTTTTGATAATAATCTTGTACGTGTAAATGCGCAAATTCTTCTAAATGATTACCCTAATTCGTTGTAAATTGTATTTTTTAACTATTCGAACATGTTTAGAATAAAGTAAATACATGTAAAATCAGTATCAGCATTACTCAACTTATCTTTTTTATTCTTTGAAAATTTGAATGAAAAGTAAAAATGTTTATAGAATTTTAATTATTATTTAATGGTATTCTAATCCATGAAACATTTTTGGTAGTTGTCTTATTAGTTTACCTTTTATGGTTGGCTTTCCTTGTCAAGAAAATAGCGACACTTATAATTCCAACTAAAACCACAAAACCAATCACTGAACCAATCACAATGGCGATTTTATTGGTATTTTCTTCAGTTTTAACTGCAAGGAAATGTGTTATATTCGTAGTATGATGATTGTAAGGTAAGAGATTCAAATTTGTATGTTTCAAAAAAGTAAAAACTATCCACCACACGATGTGTCCTTCCTAATAAAAACTACAAATTTCAAACTTTAAAACTGTTATCTGTGTGTCTGTTAATTGCCAATAAGATGTAATTAAACTGATGAAAACATATTGTAGTTCGTTAAAAATCAATACGAATGAACTAATATTCAGTTATGTAAACAAACACAAGAGCGAATATACAGTACAGAAAAAAAAGGTTTAATTGACCATCGGATCTGGAATGAACGGACGAGGAAAACAAAACGATCGGGGTCACTAGAATCGAAAAGTCCAGTCTGGAGCGGTTCTTCACTCTTAATAGCTTGCCGACAATTTGTACTAGCTTTTCGATTAACCTTTTTCCGTTTCTACCGATTTTTTTTATTAATAACGTGTCTACTATATATTAACATAAAATCTAACAATAAAAAACATTTTTGCTATCAACGATTTCAATCAAAACTTATTATTAAACAATAATTATCTTTTTCATAACCTCAAAAGAATAATGTTACTTTTTTACCCATAGACATTCAGAAAAGTCTTATTCAATCTTAGCGGCTATAATTAACACGTATATTTATATATATGTATAAATTAATATTTAACACGTTTAACTTTCAATTAATATTGTAATCAAAAATATTTCCATAATGTTATTTCGTTTTGTTTTTATTGCTACTTAATATTGCATATATATGGTGTAATTTTTTAAACTAAAACATCATGAATTAAAAGCCTGTTTTCTGTTTTAAATCTAGTATGCACCGGTAGAAGCGAAAGAAGTAAAATTCCACCGAAATTGATTGGGATAGGAGCAGCGAATCGAGAGCGAACGCAGTACAATTGATAAATTTTAAACTGGTTTTCATGTTACTATTGCAATACTGTATGGTATTCTTACATAATAAATATGAAGGTTATACCTTTTTCAAGAGTAAACTTCTGTGAATAAGCTCCAAGTTCATTTACTACAGTCAAGCGGTATTCTCCGTAATCTTCTTCTGTCACACTCTTTATCGTCAAATTTGTTTGCAGTCCCCTTATTGCAATATCTCTGTGTAAACTGTTGTTGATTTTAGTCCAGTTTGCATGTGTTAACTTCAGCCAAACACAATCTGACAAACGAGGTTCCGGGTAGGCAATGAAATCAATGTTGATTGTTACTATGTCACCTAGCGTGGCTAGCACTTTTTCTTGGATTGGAACGTTAGGCCGAACACGTGGTGGACCTTAATTATAAATACAAAATAATTTAATTTGAGTTAAATAATAAATAAATATAATACACGGTTTAGATATGTTATTATAAGGAACTATCTTGTATTACTACTCTTTTCTATTAGAGTACATTCGTTGAAGCACTCAAATATTTTTTTCGACATTTTTCGTACTGAATAGATGATTACTTTGGATAAATTCAGATTAACACCGACAGCATAATAAAGATTTGACTTACATTTGACTAACAGTGTCAGGTGTCCAAATGAAAGTTTTCCATTATTTAAAGAGTTTCTGTCGACGCACGTGTAAACCCCAGTTTCTTTGCATGATACTTGACGTAAAGTATATGTAAGATTGGTTGTGTCAAACTCTTCGACTAGAATTGTTTTCCAGTGGAATGTGAGTTGTGCATTCGAAGCAACCGTGCTGATGAGACAAGTGAATTGAACGGTGTCGTTTTCTACTACTGTAATAGTGTCTTTTTCTTCGAAGCCCTTTGCAAAGAACGAATCTATGTCTAAAAGAAAAACAAAAGTTCAAATTAACTTGTAATGTAAATTTGTTTAAGGTTTCTATGAAAGTTTTCTAAACGAACGTAGAAGCTCAATCTGTTTCTTTTATAACTGCCTTCGTCTTATTTGTTGGTTTGTCTTCAGGTGCTCTAGACTCAGTAAGGTCATTGAATAACCAACCTTTTTCTTTAAAATTCATAAGCTTCTTAGGCTGTAAAAGTATTTATGTTTTAGCATCTACATGGTTTGCTTCTTATTCAGAAATAACCTTATGAATGAAGAGTGTAAATCCTCATCGGACTGCACGAATGTGCCGTCTTATCTGGATCTTCAGTCCCTGCTCATAGATAACCGTTAAATCAACATCGTTTATCCTATGTAAATGGCTACATATTCATTTTCAACACGAAGAGTTTGCTACAGAAATCTTGTTAGGTTTGTCTGAAGTATTTGCTCAAATAACTGCTTTATTAAGCTTCAGTTCGTTATGATATATTTTGGTATGTTATTAACTAAAACTGGCAAATGGTCAAACAATTCAAGATGTTATTGAAACATGCAACGGTGTCATCATGATGAACATGAAGTCTGCTTGACTACCAAAAATAAAGATCCAGATATTTTTTTTTCTTTGGGAGAGGTTTGTGCTGTTTAGCTCTAATGGCACCAAGCTTAGATTGGTGTGGCTAGATGCCCTTTTCTTTTATCCTTGTCATCGTATTCTTGCTGATTTTACAGGAGTTCTGGTCTCGGTAAGATCATTGAGTACCCACCCTTTGGCTTTGCAATGCTATTAGCTTCTTAGGTTTTATATGTCTGTGTGCTTTTGCATGCAACATTGTTGAGCCGATGGGTGGGTTGGAGTTATTTCACCAAGATCACTTGTGCTTGTTTTGTGATACGCAAACCTGTTGGGGCAAGTGTGAGGTTGGTGCACCCTAGAACCTTGTTTAAACCCACGGTGGCTGTGTTTTTTTAGTGTGGCGATTTCTGATATGCATATATTACTTTTTTCGCATTACCAATGCTGGTGTGTGCCAATATTATTAACAAGAATAGTAGCTAAGTGTATGACATATTTCGTCATTTACCACAGACAACATAAACTTGAATGATAAGCAAAACTTAAAAAGATACCATTACAAACGTAATATCATAAAAATAGTCTTTACACTAACCATACATGCATTTATATTAAATATTATTAATTGACAAGATTACAAAAAATTGTTACCCAACAAAAACATAAATTTTAATACATTTTACTGCCAAACCTATACATACAAATGCAGTGTTTTAAAGTTACTGAGAAGTGTAACCGTTACTATTAAAAGTCATAAAATTTAATAAACCACTGTCTCATACAAGGATACTTACATTGAACGTCAAATATTATTGTCGAAGAACTAACAATAATTCCTGGATGATTGCTTGCTGCAGAATCTAAACGTTGACCATCTAAGGATCGATTTACACGAACTAATAATTCACTTTTAGAAGAAAATAGCTCATCTGTGCTATTAGTAATTTGCACCACATTGTTTATCAATAATGGAATCTGACTTTCGCTCCCAGATATTGTTTCAGTAAGATACCATGATATATTAGGTGCTGGTCTCGCAAACGATGTAGAACAAGAAAGATGTACGTCAGTGTTCTCTTTTGGTGAAATAGTGTTCTCCGTCGAATCTAACTGGACAGATGCTACAGGAACTAAGGAATATAAACAGCGTTTGAAACAAAAACATTTTTTTTCTATATTATTTTATCAATCATATTATAATTACTTAAGGAAGCTAAATGCGCATTCCCAAGACCCCAGTTAAACATCTACAGAGATATTATCAGATGAACTAATTTCCGAATATTTCGGCATTTTTCCCCTGTAATATTTTTTATTTACAGAAATAAACGATTTCGGGTTTTTTTTTTAAACTTATATTATACTACTTACGCCATGGCGACCAACTTTTGTAACAGATAGGAATATGTCATCATAATAGTAAACACAGCAACTACAGACTAGCTTGAACTTCGGTCAAGTCTCAGCATTCTGGTTGATATTAACAAAATAAGGTGCCCCACTTTTTTCATAAAAGAAACGCTTTTGATCCAACACACCAATACAGTCGTTAATGTTGTTTCGTCAAATGAAAAATTTCAGTATAAGTAAATAAATGTTTAATGAATTTGTAGCATTCGTTTTAGTCAATCTGTGCAGTCTAAGAAATGTTTTTACCAGCACATGAATTGTTACATGTCAGCACCGAGGGACCTGATGATGTTATCATTTGGTGTAGTTTTTTTTTCCATTCTCGCAAATGTATTCATTGGCAGATTTTACCAAAACCATTATATCAGATAACGAGACCAAACACTTTAATGCAGATATTTGCTGAACGTGTTACGCAACTTTTACAGGGAATATGTTTCGGGGACAGTTTATATATTTCAATTGTTTTCCATTAAATCATGTAAAAAGCTCAATTAAACCGAGTCTGCAACAAGTTTATATTTGTCATGTTTGGTGGCTTTCAAAGTCCCGTTTCCATCTCTTTACACTTGTCATGTAGATAAACTGTATTTAAACAAGACATTTACATTTCAGACATTTTAAAAATAATCTTTTAAACAAATCTTAATTTTCATGAAAAGGAATTTTCATTTTGCTGATGATGGCAAATGGCATGCAAAACAAAATCTAAAGGAAAAGTTTAAGCCTGTTTTTATTAAATGAGCTATAAAACTGAAGTTCAGAAACATCAATCATACAATAAAATTAAGCAATGCAAAATATTCGACAAATACAAAAGGGTGAACGAAAATTAATGCATCAATAAATAAGACTATAAAACACATACCTATTACATAGACGATTGCAGAGTTACTTATGCCACCACCATAATCAGAATTGCATTCCCAACGTTCGTCATGCCTGCTCAGTGAGATATTTCGTATGAGGACGCTTGTACTGCTTACGTTACAATACACTGAATAGACACTGGTGTTTTCCAAACCTATAACTCACATGCAATGATCACGATAAGAGTCAATTCTGAAGTACTGGCCTTTAGAACTTGACCAAGTCCATCGCATAAAACCTCCGATGCCTTCCCTTAAACATGTGAAAATGACACTTCCACCTTCTAGAACCTCCGCTTTCTCTGGACTCAATATTAAAAGTTCCTGCGAATAGCATATTCCTGAAAGAAAATGTAGAATCGTGATTTATGACAATGATTATTATATCATTTATTGATACTCTTTGTCTTATCTCACCTTAGCAGGTTCAAGAAAATATGCGTGTTCAATAGGATATCGATGCAGAATAAACTATTAATTAGTATCTGTATATTGAACAATTTATAGGCAAATTGATTTTAGTATCCCAATGTTTTATATAAGTATTTCATATAGTGTGGGAGTTGGTTTTTCTGCCTTAGATTATTTATGATTATTTATGACGGAGAGAAAGAATGTAAAGCTTTAAATCTGGTAGCTAAATTCTTTATGAAACAGATTTAGTAGAACGAACCGTCATCGAACAAATTTTAAGATCTTAATAAAAAGTGAAATATGCATAACATGTATGGCCAAATCCAAAAGACACATACTCAACACAAATCTAAAGAGTAGAGAGGAAAAAGAGAGCACGAGTTATAGAATGATCAAAATAGACACCACAAACATTCAATGAAATCGGCAATCTGAGAGGTCGCATTGGAACAATAAGTTGTTAACTATATAATACAATACATGTAATATGTAATTTAATTTAATAGGATTCAATTCCATGGCCTGGAAAAAGTCGGCCTCGCTGTCTAGACCACTGCGCTACTCAGTCAATGATATTTTCAACAAATACTTGTAATGAGTAAATAAACGTCATTCTTTTTAAATGCACATGTTCATTTGATTACAATCTTAACACTTTTTAGTTGACTGATAAAGGTGCGGAAGTAAGCAAACAGGTATCAGGCTCATTGTTTACAAATTAAAATAGTCTCCAAGTTCTTTTGATAACAAATGAACTGATTGTCAATTATTTTTAACAACTTCCCCATCATCTTTATGGACAGTGTGACTAAACGTCGTTCAAAACATAACTTCTTCCTGGTGAAAAACATAATTATACTTGCAAAGTGAGGTATAACCAAATTGATTTTCCTCTGTTATAAAGTAATAACTCAATAATAGTGTACATGTATGTTTACTTTGTATGAAATCATTTCATATTTCCTAAACAATTACAATAATTCTTGAGAAAAGGTTAACAGACATATTTTTGTCAATATACATAAACAACATTGCTATAATAACAAATGCGTCCAAATTGCAGATTGAATAACTGCTAACTGTTGAAATACATTTCCACTTACCGGCCACTGCTGCGAATAAAGCAACAATGAGCATATCCGTGTTTTAAAGAAAGATGTGCAGATGCTCGTACTTAAATTAAACAGCTAACTTCTTTAACTATTTACATTCTACTTCCGCTTTATCGACATCACAGATCAACAATTATTTTGCTTGTTTACCTTAAATTTTGCAATGCATTTATAGCTACTACAGATGAAATGATTACACCAGTGAGTAAATATTAAAATACATTTAGATATTCTATTCAATATCAAGCTTAAGTTATAATCTTAATGTATGTTTGCGTATGACTAAAGAGAAGATATCTGGCATTTTGCCGCATTTATAATTTATACGTATTTTGATTGATTTTTGAAGTAGAAGACACTTATTTTTAAATGTTATGAAACCTAAGTGAACACGTTGTTGGCAACGGTGGAGAGCACCTTTTTGGGAATAATAACTTAAAACAGACATGTCATCAAGGCACTGCTTTAAATGTGTGTGTAGAGTTAAAAAAATGATACCAGTAGGTATGTTTCACTTTAATTTTAGTAGTTCAGTGTTATACGACATTGTTTGTTTTGTAACCCGTCTTTCATTCGATATAGCATGTACTTAACACTGATCAGAAGTAAACACACTCAATGTTTCGGTTCAGAAGACAATAGTCATTATGTGTTTTTCCTCTTGTTTTTTCACGTGGAAGAAAACACAAACTTTCGCTTAATATATCATTTTTACTACTGTGTTTTTGTTGTTTGTTTGTTGTTTTTCATGTGTTGTTTTTTTAGGAGGGGAGGAGGGATCCAGCTGGACGAACTATACATGCAAATAAGAACATAAGGGGTTAAAATTACACAGTGTACAACAACCTCTAATAGGCACAAACAGCTAAAAGTTTCTTTAGCAAATTAAAAGCTCACCCGAATAACCAAAGCATGCACTCGCTCGAAAAAGAAAAACAGAAGTAGGAGTTACTGGACGTATCAATTGACGTAACAAAAATTATAAACCTAACATTTATGAACTTGAGTTTTTTTCGGTTAGAACTGATTGATCTTGCGGAAATTTTCAGACAGCAGAGATATAGGTATGGAAAAGGCGGCAGGACGACTGGGGCTTTATTCTTGACCAGATGGTTTCTCTTGACTAGCGGCCTACTGACCGGTGACTGCACCTCAACTGGAGGCTGATTTTACCGGGACTTTCACATCTGTGACCGACAGAATAGTGCCAATCGTCAAGCTGCTCTACGTCCTGAAACTGATCCTCGGCAATTTATGAGTCGACCAGGATATAATCTTGCAAATATATTTCAATAAATATACCCTACATTGATATTAAAAAATAACCAGATATTGAAACTATGTCTTTAAGAGTGGAGGCGATTTAAAAATGAGAAAACCCGATTGTCTCTTACTTTTAAATCCGATTTTAGAAGTAAAATTTGTAATCCATATCTTTTTTTCATTCGCAATCTTAAGCCCCAAAATACATGTAAGTGATCATGCTTTATTGCATTTCTGTAAATCGTATTTCAAATATATAATATTTGTTGACTATGCTCATTTTCATCAGACTTTAATTGTTACTAACTTGTGGGTGATACAGAGCAATTTTGTAAAATGGTTGTTTTATAGACACAAATAATTTTTACCCATACAACAAAATATTCGTTTTGCCTTTTGTTGATTGCAGGTAAATACTATCATGATTATAATTAGAAGAAGTTTGTAAACCTATGCGCTATCAAATTACAGAAAAGAAATTGCGTTAAGGCGTCGCAAACATTGCAAATGGCGAAAACAGGCTAAACTTTCAAAAATGAATTTTGGAGAAAAAACTTACTGCCACCTAGATTTTAGTAAAGAAATGTATTATGTATAAGTATGTAGTTAATGTTTGCAAGCTCAATTTAGTCTAATTCATGTTCTAATTTTCAAGCACGTACTAAAACAAAAGAAAACCCGTTTGCATGAGAAGTCTGAAATTTATGGACAATATACCAAACCAACTCATACCTGAAATAAGTATACTGGTCATCTATGGGTTCGCGTTACTTAACAGTTATCACAATGAAGTAAAGACGAATAGAAACTTACCTGTTAAATTTTGATTTATTTCTCCTATTCCAACCTTTCCTGTTATTTAATTCTTAAAATGACCATGGAATATCCAAAAACAATAGAATGCATCCATATGATTGTCATTGGTGTCCGCCATGTTGTCCTGATTACGTTATCATTCGTTTCGCGGTATGTGAAAATTCTTGGAATAAATCGAACACTCGTAGGTTTAGAACACTAAATGTTTAATCAGATAACAAGTCATTTAAAGTGTGATAGGTGAACATGTCAAAACTTTAACTGTTAACTAAATTTTAACAAATAACAACTGTTAATCACACTGACTGTAAAACATATTCCTCTGGACAGTGCTTGCAATTGAAAGAACTTACCTATCTGATTTAAAATTTAGTGGTCGGTTACCTAACTACATATAAACACTTCCGGGGCTATGGGCGGGGCAGACGAACTTGTAAACAAAGCAAAATAGGACAAAAATAAGGGCTGAGGGTGATTTTTTTGCTTCATTTCTAACAAAAACACTATATTTGATGTATACGAACGAATACTCACCAAGAAACTGCTCATAACTGTTGAAAAAAAAACGTTTTTTCGTCAATCCACAAATATAGGTCAGCAACATGACAAAGTAAACAATCGGTAGAGGGCGAAACGCAAATACCGCGAGACGAAAGATGACCAGTATATATGCTGGTCTACAATGTTAAGTGCCTATTCGTCAACATAACGTTAGGGTTTTCAAGAAATTCATGGAAAATTCCTGGTTCAAACCGAAAGTAGAAATCTATAGAATGTAATGTTATAACTAATAATTCTTTATTTCATTCACTTGACAAATCGTCAATGTAAAGTAAATAGCCCGTATAACCACATACCGTCTCATACGATTTGATCTATCTGATCCAACTATCTATCAATCTATTTCTTCCTGTCTAATAATGTGTACTTATCAGATTCAAGTACCTCCCTTGGTGGTAATATACTAATTTCAAACCATGCAGAATGTCAATACTAGTGTCTGTGTGGCAGTATACAGTCATACTTGAACTATCTTTTGGGGGGATACGGACGGGATTCACTGTGTCTCTCCCTCGCCAGGTTGGCTAGGCGTTGCCTCCTGATCTGTATGGGGTTATCAATACACTTTGTAAGAATGATGTGTAAGCTTACTTTAAAATTTTGGTTATAGCACAAGCCGGACTGTATGTTTAAACAGTTCCTTGTAAGTTATATTTTAGGCAGAAGTATTAGCATTTTTGATATATCATATCATCGTATTTTGCCTATTAAGCTGTACAATTTTAAACATTTTACCACTTATCCTCATCCGAAACATGTTTCACTACTAATCTATACTCAGCTAAAAAAGAAAGTACCCATCCTATATATCTCTATAGATTATAGAAATAAGCATATATTGTGACTTGTTTTTAAATTTGTATTAAAGAACAATTTCTTTCTGACAAACTGTAAAAAATGAACTTGATGCGATGTTTCTTTCATTGAAAAATATTGCTTAGAATGGCATAGGGGTTGATTTCAAAAATGACACTTTTTCAATATGACTGGGTTCACAAAAAGAAAGGCTTAATTTCATTTTTAATGAGGTTTAAGCACCAAAAAAATGCAGATACAGTGTCAATATCTCATGTGTCCACCATTTTGTCCAATGCACGTTGTGATTCGGCGGTGCATGCTGTTAACGTAACGCTGTATGAAAGGCGCAGGCAAGTTGTTCCATTCAACCTGTAAGGCTGCTTCCAAGTCGTTTACAGTGTTGATTGCGTGATTGGTTCGAACGCGACGCCCTAGCTCGTCCCAGATGTGTTCTATGGGATTCAGATCGGGGCTATTTGCAGGCCAGTCTAAGACGTCGACGTTATGGGCCGCCAAATATCGCCGAGTTACTGCAGCCGTATGGGGACGGGCGTTATCGTGCATAAGAGTGGCGTTGGGACCATGGCGTTGAAGGAAAGGGATAGCCTCTACTGCAAGAATATCATTGATGTAGGCCTGAGCATTGATATTTCCGTTTATCACAATAAGGCGAGTCTTGTTTCCATCCATTATTCCGCCCCAGACTAATACCGACCCCCCACCAAAGCGGTCCCTCTCAATGACGCACGCGTCGGCAAAACGCTCCCCCCGACGGCGGTAAACTCTCTCACGACCGTCGGCATGACTGATGTTAAATCGAGATTCGTCTGAAAATAACACCAATCTCCAGTCATTACGCCGCCAGCGCAAGTGACGGCGGCACCAGTCGCGCCTTGCGGCCCGATGGCGTCGGGTGAGAATTTGGCCGAAATACGGCCGGTATGCTCGAATCGGTTGGACATTCTGTCGCAACCGATTCCTGACAGTCTGTGGGTGAATACCCTGCTGTCTCCCAGTTGCTGTTGCAGGTAGACGTCGGTTGCGGAGATGCTGTATGATGATATACCGATCGTCGGCAGCAGTCGTCAGACGTGGCCGACCACTCCGAGGACGGTCGCGGACGTTTCCCGTGGCCCGGAACCGTCTCCGCAAACGCTCTATTGTCTTCCGTGTACAACCAAACAGCCGGGATACTTCAACTACTGACCTTCCTGCATTCAGCATCCCAATAGCTTGGTTACGTTGATCATTATTTAATCTTGGCATTTTGTTTGACTTGATTTTGCGTGATTTTATTCAATTGTGACTGATAACCGGTCAATCAGTGCAGTCAGGTACTTCGACCGGATATCGACCTGTGCCGCACGAGGCGCACGTGCAAAATCACTAATCCGAATCTCCCACCGAAGGGCATGGATTTCTACTGATAAAATTTAGGTCAACAGGTGCTCAATCGATTACATGTACATTGCATATGATTCATATTTGTGATAAAACTATATTATATGATATATTAAGGTTTTATAAGTGGGTACTTTCTTTTTTGGCTGAGTATATTTTATCTACCTTATAGTCATCTGCTGATAAGTTTTAAGATAAATATGACATGTATAGGTCGTGATCATTACTGTACAAAGAAGACATTGATTATGATCTTAAACTATCAAGCACGAAAATGACAAGTCGTCTTTCAGTACAAGCATAAATGGAATGTAAAACAGGTACGAGTTTTATATTATTCTGTGACGAACTTTCTGCTGGTAAATGAGACCAAATTTTATTTAAATTTTATTCTTTGTTCAGTTACTAAAAGAAACATATTAAATATGTTATTACAGTTGGTTTATCTATAATAGATTTGTCTTGTATGGAATACTAGGAGGGGGTTATGGGTGGGAATGCACGTTCGAAGCAGGTGTATTCTACATCACCATCATTATCATGTGAACATGTAAATTGCATTAATGAAACATGTCAATCAATCAATGATTTCTTTTTTTTTACTGCTAACCTATTCATATACTTTTACGTTCAGCTTTCACGTCTATATACATTAATTTAAATTATAACAATTAATATGTACATGTAAAACACCATGATCAGTGGTTCTTTAAACAACTTATTATAAATTATTGTTTGTAGTTTGTTACTCTATTATTTAAATATTTTTATTGTTAATTTCTTTTTTTTAAATTACATTAACATAATAAGAATGATTATTAAGAAAAATTATGGTATATTAGCGGCTGAATTATATATTCTTTTTTTAATACTTCATATACATCATAGCAGTTTATGTTTATGCGGCAATCATTAGGGAATGTTTATAGCTAGAGAATTCAACTAATGCATTAAAGCAGAATGAGATATGCCAGATACATTTAGGCAACTGTCAGGATTATGCGTATAGATTTTTCGTTTCTTTTTAAGATTTCTTTCTTGTTTCGTTTGCTCAAAATCTTAGTGTCCTTTCAGAAATTGGTACTACAGGCAATCTTGTGTTAAAGACCACCTGTTAACAAAGACCCCCTGTGGACAAAGATTTCCGTTTTTTGTTCCACAGACTGATTAAAATGAAACAAGTACCTTGAGATCAAAGACTGTAAATTTATCTTTTTGGTTCTCACCTGAGCGGTCTTTAAAGACAGGTTTAACTGTAGTATAGTTTTTCCTTTAATTTGTGCCGTCGAGCATTTTAGTATTATTTAATGTATACGTGCTAATATGACCTTTAACTTTGTTTTTACTCTCTGTTTTACTAAGCGAACCAATAAATTAAAAGTCAAATATAAAGGCCTACTGAAGAATAAATACATAGAATTTAAAATGACAGTTCAAGACCTCAATTGTTTTTTTTTCGTCGAGCAGTAAGTGAAAATTCCTATGATATACATGCACATCATACATAGTTTTGTCATTCAGTTTAACAGTTAATAAGTTATTTTCCATGTTTTATTCGAAAACAAGCAGTTGGCAAACATCCTAAATTAACTGGTTGTTGGTGGCGGATGCAACTGAATGTTCTTGTACACACACTTATCTGAAACAGAAAGAACATTTCTTTATATATAAATCAACACAGTCATATTGTAGACTTAACACGTTGATGTTTAAAATAAAGGGTAACAATTAACTGTAACCGTGTTGTTACTATTTAGCATTTTTATGTAAGTATTTTCTTTCAATTATAATTTTATTTAAACTGTTTACATGTACTACTCGGCTTTATCTTTACTCATCAGAGTTTGCTTAGCGCCAATTTCACCACACATCTTCGAGAAAGTCGTTTACGTTATACATAATTATTATTATAGCATTGAAAATAGTTTATTTTATCAGAGAAGTTCCCCAGTGTACATACATATAACCAATCAGATGCATGAACAGAAATATGCTTATAACTGGCATAAGGCAAAGATATGTATTCAGTTTAAATATAATTGGTGCTACAGTTGTAAGCCAACTGTAGGTAACGGTGTAACTATTCAGTTCTGTTTAATATTTATTTTATTTTAAAACTATTACCATCTGCTCCGAGTTGAATTTCTTGATATTCCTTCCCCACTTCTGAATTATAAAAAAAACATTTGTCTGGTTATGGCTATGATAAATGTACTACGTTGAGTTAAGGTATTTTAATGATTCTTCGACCTGTCTTCGGGAATCTTGTTTTTCGACTTTGCAGAAGTATACCTAACTTTTAAATTGGTAGTTTTAGTGAGTGCTCTTGTCAAACTCAAAACTTATTTTATTAAAATTATAAAAAATATTATATAAAATTATAAATTTTATGGAAGTAATATTTTCAAGCAACTGTTACAAAACGTCTCATTATCATTATCTAGTGAACTGCATATATAGGAGCAACATCCTTCTTCTAATGTCCTGCGCATTTAATTAAACTGAGTGACACTTGCAAGGAAGGACGTGATCATTTATATAATTATGTTGAAATAATGTTTAAAAATGAGAAAATGATAAAGATTAAACTTAATCAAATTTAGATTTAACGTTATACCTCCATTCCTCTGAAGTTGTTCGTATATGTTTTGGGGTCCCGAGCTGCTGGGGTTTTATCTAGAACAACATTAATCGCAGTTTGACGTCATGTTACGTCGTGAATGCATTTTCAAATTGCAAACAAATTGTTTAATAATATCTTGAATAATCTGTTTAAAAAGAGCAAAACAATATTTAAATGTTCCACTATGCAAGCATTGAAATTCTTTTGACAGTCTGACTTGCCTTACTCCAAAGCATAATTGGATATTGAAGTCATTTATTTTAAATACTGAAATTGTCATGATTAACTGAATGTCATTAGAATGGCATAGAAAACACTATACCATTTGACTGCTATTTTGCAGAACACCACAAGTGACATAAATTCTTAAATAGTTATTAACATCATCCTTACAGAGAATTAGAATATTTTGATATACTTTAACTTGCAAGTAATTCATGTAAAATCACAGTATTCGTACTTGATTCAACAGCTGCTGACGATGATGTTTTCGATATCGTTGACGTCTTCTTTCCACCTTTCCATTTCATTATCATGGAAATGCAAGGACATTCTCTGTAACAGGTAAATAAAAGATTCGCAATAGCTTTAAAGGTCGATCTCTGCAACAGGTGAATAACATATTCGCAATAACTTTAACGTTCGATCTCTGCTACACGTGAATAACAGATTCACAATAACTTTATTGTTCGACCTTTGCCTGGTTTATGCATAAATCCTGAATGGCCGGAACCTTTAACGTTCGATCGCTTAAACTTCCTTTTTGTTGCACAAAGATTGTGGAAAGTAAAGAGATCAAAGCTTATTCACCAAGGCCACTTGTACAATTAATTTATAAAGCGTTTTTGTATGTAATTACATGTGAATTTTTGTAGTGAATGTTTAATTATTAAAATGGCCTGGAGTTTACATATTGTGATCAACGCGTACATTGGTTTGAGAAAATAATTATTATAATAATCTTATAGGTGTAAATTCTCAAGTTCTTCTAAATTTTACAATAATTCTATGTAAATTGTATTTTTTAACTATTCGGATATGTTTAGAATTAAGTGAATACATGTAAAATCAGTATCATCATTATTAACATGATCTTGTTCAAAATTGATTCTTGGAAAATTTGAATGAAAAGTAAATTTTAAAATGTTTATAGAATTTTAATAATAATGTAATCATGTTATTTTTATACAAGAAACATTTCTGGTAGTTGTCTTATTAGTTTACCTTTTATGGTTGGTTTTCCTTGTCAGGAAAATAGCGAAACCAATAATTCCAACTAAAACCACAAAACCAACAACTGACCCAATCACAATGGCGATAACGTTGGTATTTTCGTCAGTTTTAACTGCAAGGAAATGTTAAATATTCGTAATATGATGATTGCAAGGTAAGAGATTCACACTAATTTTGTATGCTGCAAAAACTAAAAACTATGCACCATACGATATCATATACCTTTTCGTAAAAAACTACTGATACATGTATCAAGCTTAAAAATTGTAACAGCTCGTCTGTTCATTTCCAATGAGCAGAAATATAACTGGTTGTAAACATATTCTTATTCGATAAAAATCGATATATTGTCAAATGAACTGCTATTCAGTTATGTCAACAAAAACAAGAATGAATATACAGAACTGCTAAAGCACGTGAAAATGACAATCAGATTTGGAACTAACGGACGAGGTAAATGAAACAATCGGGGTTGCTAGAATCGAAATGACTTTTTTTTTTGGTTAATTTATAGTACATGTATATGACATAATTGTCTTAACTTAAAAACATGAATTAAAACACTTTATCTATTTTAAATTTAGCATGCATCTGTAGAAGTTTAAGAGTGCAACCGATTCAATTGGAATAGGCATGTACATGTAGTTAGAGGTGTTCAGCGAATATGCGGACCGCAGAAAAATTCGTTAGTTTGCTAATTTCATATTATTTCAAAACTGTAAGGTATGCTTACAAAATAATTGTAGGTTATACCTTTTTCAAGGGCAAAATTCTGTGAGTAAGCTCCAAGTTCATTTACTACCATCAGGAGGTACTTTCCGTAGTCTTCTTCTGTCACACTCTTTATCGTCAAATTTGTTTGCAGTCCTCTAACTGAAATTTCTGTGTGTAAACTCTTGTTAATGATAGTCCAGTTTCCATTTATAAGCTTCATCCAAACAAAGTCTGACAAACGAGGTTCCGGGTAGGCAATTATATCAAGACTGATTGTTACTATGTCGTCTGGCTTTGCTAGCACATTTTCTTGTATTACAGTGTTAGGACGAACACGGGGTGGACCTTCAAATATTAGAGAGACACAGTGTTAGGATGAACACGGGGTGGACCTAAAGATATTACAAAAACAAAAGTAGTTTAATCTAATAAAATAATAATAGGTATAATGTCAGAATTGCTATGTCGGGAAATTTAAAGTATAAGGCATTTGAATGTACTGCAAATCAAAGTATTATTTTAGTATTATAATGTTTTGTAGTTTCATGTTAATACATTTAATATATGCAATTCCATATATGGTTTATATATGTCAACGTTTATTAGGAACTATTTTGTCTCATTAATTTTCTTACAAAAGTACATTGCGTTAAAGTTGTATAATAATTCTTCCAACAATTCTCGAAGGGAATGTTTGATTACTTTGGTTATTCGTAATCAAAAACGTAATCAAATTAACACAGAAAACATAATCATTAAGATTTTACTCACATTTTACTTACAGTGTCACATGTCCAATGGAAGGTTTTCCGTGATTAAAGGTGTTCGTTCCGACACATGTGTAATCACCAGAGTCTCTGCAGGACACTTGATGTAGAAAGTACGTAAGGTTTGATGTGTCCGACTCTTCGAAGAGAACCGTTTTCCAATGAAACATGAGTTTTGCATTTGAAGCAACCGTGTCAATGAGACACGTGAACTGAACAGTGTCATTTTCCACTACTGTAATTATGTTCTTTCCTTCAAATCCATTTACCACGAACGGAATAACATTCGCTGTGTCTGAAAGAAAAAAAATCACATGAAATCTCATTTGTACTTTTTACCTGAAACAACCTGTATACATGTATGCACTTGTCAAGGTTTCTCTTTTGTTTATGTGTATTAAGGTTACGTGTTTAATGTGGCAGTTATTTTATACGTTTGGTAAAAAGTAAAAGTAAAAGAGTGACCTACATTTCTTTTTTAAAATGTTGAAAAAAGATATCTTTAAAATATAGTTAGTTGTTTTTAAAAATAATAGGTTTTAATGGTTTCTTAAAAATAATGAAGACTTTAAGCATAAAATCAACAAAACTATGTCACATTTATAATATTAATGCAATACATTGTACTTAAGGAGTAAGCAACTGCATTTATATTGCCTAGACTTAAGTCTGTTCATCTAGACTTTCTGTCATTGATCAGTGTCACACTGCTCTGACGAACGTCTAGAGACATCGCTATATAAAAAGTCTGACCGACAGGTGGCGCTTTTGTATGGTAAAAAAATCCAAAATCAATCGCGATTTCTAATGAAATTTGTTAACAGTGCTTTAACCGTATTCCTCCCACACTGGGCAAAGTGAAATTTAGGAAATATGATATCGAGCTACAAAATCAGGTAAATGGTTTATGAAACAAAGGACGTTTAGTACTTGCCTACCCCATTTTACATAAATGAATGCAAATATATGGTACGCCGTTGCTGTCCCTTCGTGATAATGGTTTTAGACTGTCATTGTACGGTTATTGATAAAAAGGTCAGAATATTAAAATCTCTGTAAACGGAAAAAATGCAGTTTCGTCAAACTTTGCATAAATAAATCTTATTAGGTACAGTGTATGTTTATTATTTATACGTCAAGAAAAATTAGAACAGGAAAGAAAAATAGTTTGACCTAAAAAAATCCCTAAATTCTGCAGCCAAACACAAAAACAAAGCAATACTAAACATCAATTTAAATGTCTTCCTGAATAATGAGTTACTAACAACAAAATCAAAGATCAGCTTGTCTAACACATGTATACAGTAAGTATTCGAATAGTTTGTTTTGACCGTTAATTTCATGGTTGCAAAAATGGATGACAAGAAATTGTTGATTTTTCTCTGTATAATTAAAAGTTTTCTTAAAGAATCTTGGATATTGTCAGTATCATTTTGATCATGTGGGCATTTGAACTGTTTTTTTGTTTTAAGATGCTTCGTTTTTGTGTTTGATCGCAAATATAATTTTAGGGATTTTCAAGCTTTATTTTTCTTTGCTGATCTAAATTGTCTAAACACTTTTGTCTTTTCGTAATTGGGAAATTATTGACTTTTGAAAAAATTAATTCTAAGTGATTTCACTGTTACATGTTTCTAAGATCGCCATTAGGGGATGCCATAGAATTTTGAAGTTATCTTAAGAAATTAAAAAAATGGTTGTAGGGCAAAGTTTTTCGCTACAGACGTAATTTTGATCCAAAAAGGTCCAAATTAGAGGAAAAAATGATCATCATATTGAAATGATTTCATTCTAAAATATTTCTAAGGTTGCATAAGGTAGCTATTGTGCTTGAAACATCTGTATAACTTTTCATCAGATCTCGTGGTAACAGCAGAACTCAGCTTACTTGAACACGCCTGTGTGCGCAATAATACAGTTAAAAAAATGCGTGTCGCCGTATGATATGTCTTTTTGATTTCAAGCTGGCAGGGCGATAGTCTAAAAAACATTTTCACAAGACAATAACGGCGTTCCATACTAATTTCCTAATTACGCGCCTCGTTTTGGAGTGTCTGGTTTTTTAACGAACAATGTCTTCAGACGTACTGATCGCCTTTGCGAAATCAGAGCGTCTGAATGATTGAGACTACCTAGACCTGGACTATTCGTAACAATAATCACGTTTATTAGCTTAAAATACTTACTTTGGACATCAAACAATATTTTTTCAGAACTGGCTGTTGCACCTGGATAATTGTTTGCTAAACAATAAATATGATGACCATGAAAGGATCGATTAACACGAACCATTACTTCACTTTTAGTAGAAAAAAGCTCGTCTGTACTATTAGTTATTTGCTGTTTTATAATATAATCCAGTAATTGAATTGAGCCTTTTCTTCCAGAGATTTTCCCTGTTAGATACCATGTAACATTAGGAGCCGGTCTCGCAAACGATGTTTGACAAGACAGGTGCACCATGTTGTTCTCTTTCGTAGAAATAATGTTCTTTGTAGCATCAATTTGAACTGACGTCACAGGAACTAAAGAACAATAAAGAAATCATTAATAAAGAAACTACTTTCTGTCTTCCATGTAATATTCCAATCAAATGCATGAACTCAATTCTATGAAATAGACTGATAAAATCTTTGTAGAGGCCGCATTTTAGTGCGACAGACAAGATGAATAATTTTCAATAAATCTCAGTGTTTCAAACTTTGGATTTAGTTTATTATTTATTTATTTATTATTAAGTGAAACACCCATATTTGTCTACGGAAAAGCGAAAATCCTGATAATTCTCTAATGTCGTTTATTTATGTAGTCTTCTGTAAGATCTCTTAGAAAGTTTATTATTTTATAATGTTGATCTAAATGACCTAGGCCTTCGTAATGTACTTATTGACAAACTGATCTTTAACGTAGCATTGAACATAAATATCTAATTACAAAGTTATGCAGAAACAAATATCTTCAAGAAGCAGCTTTCCATTTACGCAAATATGATTATAGTTTCTACCAAAATAAGTATTCACCTTAAAGCAGATATTTCTATTTACAGCAAAATTACAGACCAGTTTTACACTTGGTCTTTTAATCTATAAATAGGTCATTATGACCACTCATCTTCCGTGGTGTGGAACCTGGGCCGGTTTAAAAAATGTTCTCTTAAAATATAATTTTATTTTAAATATTCCTACAAAGTTGTGGACGATTTTAAACTATTATCTAGCTTTTATCATTATATTCTACAACGTCGGTGAAACTCCAAATCTTACAACTACGCTATGAAGAAATCGACTATATAAAAACGGTATTGTTATAAGTTTTCGCGACTAACAACAAAGATCACAGGGCTGCAAGCGACCGCAATATGCTTCGTCTATGTCCTTGATGGTCTATGGTACCCATTATCCAACTGTTCCCAACGTTCTATAGAACTATCTGCAGATAGTATCAAACCTCGAACCAGTGAAATAGTGAATATGTGGCATATAAATGATGTTGAGTGTACACATCGTGAACATCTACCTTCAACCAACGTTATTGTCAATATAGTGGGACAAACTATTTCACAAAGAGATATGTTTTACTACCACTTTCGTTATACACGACGGCGTTTCAGCAGTCCAGTTAAACTTCTACCATGTCTAGAAATGCTTAAACTGGTGCTAGCAGGTGATATTGCCCTCAACCCTGAGCATGCTCGGATCCCATGTGGACTATGCAATAAGGCTGTAGCGAAAAATCACAGGGCTATATTCTGTGAGGCATGCTACTTCTGGTGGCATATTAAATGCGCAAACATCTCGCCTAATGAATATATTAAACTTGGAAACAGTGACGAACCGTGGATTTGTAAAACCTGTTACAATTTCCAGTTTACCGATTCTTTTTTTTTGATAATTCAGAATATGAAAGTTTATTGAACCCAGACTCTCCAGATTGTGCTGTGTCTTATGAAAGAATTTTCCAAGAATCATATGATACTAAGAAAAGTTCTCCAACAAAATTTCTATGTTCATATTTGAACATTAACAGCCTGCGCTATAAATTTGATATAATTAAGAAACTTTTAGAATCAAACACTGTAGATTTATTATTTCTTGCAGAAACCAAAATTGATGACTATTTTGTAGACGCCTAATTCCTTGTCCAGAACTATCACTTCTGGCGGGCTGACAGAACAGCATTTGGAGGAGGTGTAGCAGCCTACCTACGCTCAGATATTGCCGGGGATAGAAAGAAGCAACTTGAGTTTTAAAGTCATTGAATCCATAGGTATTGAAGTTATTTTAAATGGTAAAAAATGGTTTATTTCTGGTCTTTACAGACCACCATCATCCAATGATAGTGATTGTTACAATGACTTATACAAAACAATTGAAATGTGACTATTAAATATGACAACTTTCTTTTCCTGGGGGACATGAATTATGATCTTCTACAACCTGAAAAATCTAAGCATTTAACTGATATATGTGATATTTTTGATATCTCAAATATTGTAAAGAAACCCACATGTTTCACTGCAAATTCTAAACCATGTCTTGTTGACATTGTGCTAACCAGTAGACCTGAAGACCACTCAGGAATTATTAATTTTGGATGTGGTGTTAGTGATGTCCACAATATGATAGGTTTTCAACTTAATGTAATTGTTCCACCTAAAAAAATCAAAATAAATTTCATACAGAAGTTTCAAAAATTTTGATGTACAACAGATCATGAGAAGGCAGACTTGAACACTATTGTTAATAACAGTAACATTGATGAAGCATCAACAAATTTTTCAAACGAAATATTAAATTGTTTTGACAAACATGCTGAGATAAAAACCAAAAAAAGACACATGAACCCTGCACCGTTTTTTAACTCAGGCCTGAAAAAGCAGTTTATAAGAAAAAAATGGGTTTTTTTTCATAAATTTGAGAAATGTAAAAGCAATACAAACTGGGAAAATTATAGAAAGGCTAAAAACCAGGTTAATAAACTTAGAAAACTTTCAGTCAGAAAGTACTTTATAGATAGGTGCTCTGGTGGATGCCAAAGTAAAGACTTCTGGCCAACAATCAAGCCTTTTTTAACTAATAAAGGTACAACTTGTCAGAAAAACACAGTCATCTCTGAAAATGAACAACTTATAACAGACCAAACTGATATTGCTGATATTTTAATAACTTTTATATTAATGTAGCTAAAGACATTGGAGATAACAATACACATTTCGATAGAAACCATGTAAGTATTGAGAAACTTGACCATATTATGGAAAATAAATATAAGGGTTCTTTACTAGATTTTAAACCTGTAAATACTGATTTTGTAACAAAAACAACAAATAACATGAATGTGAAGAAGGCTACAGGTCACGACAAGATCTCAGTCAAAATGCTTAAAATTGCAGGTCCTGTCATCAGTAAACCTCTTACTGCTTTAGTAAACAGATCCTTTGAATCTTCCATATTTCCAAACAATATGAAAACTGCACAAGTGGTGCCAATTCACAAGACAAACAAGTATCCTTGACAAGAGTAACTATCGCCCTGCGAGCCTTCTACCCATTACTTCAAAGATCTTTGAGAGAGCCATGTACGCACAGTTGCTAGAACACTTTGACACAATTTTCAATCCATTACTTAGTGCTTTTAGACCAAGATATGGGTGTAACACAACACTCCTCAAAATTGTGGAGGACTGGAAACATGCTCTTGACAAGAACTACTACATTTTCAATCCATTACTTAGTGCTTTTAGACCAAGATATGGGTGTAACACAACACTCCTCAAAATTGTGGAGGACTGGAAACATGCTCTTGACAAGAACTACTACCTAGCAGCTGCTGTGCTCATGGATCTCTCAAAGGCCTTTGACTGCTTGCCTCACAATCTTCTACTACTTAAAATGAAGCATTACGGTCTGTCAGAATCCGCTTTGAACCTTGTTAAAAGCTACTTGACCAATAGAAAACAATGTGTTAAACTAGGTGAGGCCTGCAGCAGTTTTCAAGAAATAATAAAAGGCGTGCCGCAAGGCTCAATCCTAGGTCCAGTCTTTTTCAATATTTTTATTAATGATATTTTTGAATTTATTTAAAAGGGTAGTCTGTTTAATTATGCAGATGATAATACATTATCTTTTTAGCAACTCCCCAGCAGAATTGGTAAAAACTCTGGAAGAGGAAAGTATGGTTTTAATCAACTGGTTTGAGAAACAACCATATGAAAGCCAATCCAGACAAATTTGAGGCAATTTCTTTTGGCAATAAAACGCACAACTTATATATTTGTTTCAACTTTGGTAAAGTAAAAATAAATTGTGAGGATGAAGTTAAATTATTGGGTGTTACTTTTAACTTCCTGTTGCATTTTAATTCTTACATTACTAGCATATGCAGGAAAGCCTCGTGACAATTAAATGCCATGAAAAGAATCGGTAAGAACCTAAACAAACTTGGACGTCTCACTATATACCACTCTTTTATTATGTCAAATTTTAATAATTGTTCTTTAACTTGGCAGTTTACTGGTGAAACTAATATTAGGAAAATCGAAAAATTCAAGAGAGAGCGCTGCGGTTTATTTATAATGATTATGAATGTTCATATGACAAACTACTGGTTTTATCTAGACTTCCATCTCTCAGAGTAAGGAAAACGAGAACTATGGCTTTGGAAGCTTTTAAAATTATTCAAAAGAAAGGTCCTGTTTATTTACATGATTTAATTACAATAAAAGAAACTAATTATAATTTTAGATACACAAAGTTAGCAGCGCTACCTCAGGTTAGATCTACTAGTTATGGTAAGAATTATTTCAGGTTCTCTGCTGCCAAGCTGTGGAATATTCTGCCAAATAATTTTAGAGAAAGCTCATCTTTTGATCATTTTAAATCACTAGTTCAAAGGTGGGATGCGCCAAACTGTAACTGCTCAGCTTGCATTATTAGATAAATACGCAGCCTGTCAGCATGGACCATTATGCCGCATTATTCTTTTGTTTTATGATTTACCTTATTCGTCTTGCTTTTATTTTGTGCTAGTAAATTTTAGTTCAGTGTTTATTTATTTATGCTGTTGCTTGTCACTTGTACTTGTTTAGTTAGCATTGCTTTTAGCTTTAGCTTATTTTGTGTGCTAGTCTCTGTGATGTTAGATAAATGTAGTTTATGTATGTTTAGATTGCATGACATCTTACCACAATCTTGCAAATAAATCTTATAGTTTTTAATATAGATATAATGCTAATGATACTAATGTGATATTTGCTATGCTTTCCTAATATATATTATATATAGAATATTATGTACTGTAAATTCTTAACTACTTGCTTTTATACCCAACTCTTAATAACCTCACTAATATAAATAATTCATGTAATTTTGTCCTAAATGCTGCTATTTGTATATGCTCTTTACTGTTATTTATGCTAGTCGGCTTTAAAAGCTCAATAGAGCTTGTGTTACTTGTTATGAAACCCGACTATATAAATAAAATTAACTTGACTTGACTTGACTCATCTACTAAACGTATTGATACAATAAATCACACAATTGTCATCATTAATTTCGGTAAGAATGTGTATAGTGAGGGCCTCTAAACATATTTTCAAACAAAAATAAACTATTATATCCATAGTGATCTATCGAATTTGACACGGACTTTTAACCATCTTTAAACGCAGTTGTTTTGAATATACCAATGCACAAAATCGTTAAAAAGGGAAGTCAGTAATAATTATTATATATAATATGTAAAGTTTTTACTCTAAGACTAAAATCCAAATTTTCGGACACATGTCCTTTATAAAAATACACATTTTTTTAAATAAAATTATAACATTAATTACATGTACGAGTGTTTTTTATTGATAAAAGGACAAGTGTCTAATATAAAGAGTCTAAGTGTAAAAAGTTCAAAAAGAGTTGGGTCTTTTTTAAATTATTGTAACAGTTATTATTCAACCTTATATTATTTTAATAATTAGCCACTCAACTGGTCTACGTGAAGGGGTCTGTAACTAAGTAAGTGGCTACTCTTGACCATTTTCAAAATTAAAACAAAGATGCAAAAAATTAACAAATGCAAACGCGCTTCTCAATAACTTTTTAAAACACTTATAATTTCATTGTGCATTTGTCTATAGGATGTGTGCTCTTCTATCGAACTTTCATACATTCATTTGTTAATTTTACTGAATTGAAATTACGTGTACCTGTTACATAGATAAGTGCAGAATTACTGTTGTCAGATTCGTGCGTGCAATTCCATCGTTCGCCATGCCTTGTTCTTGTGATATTTCGTATAAGGATGTTTGTACTGCTTCTGTTACAAAACACTGAATAGAGGTTGGTGTTTTCCAAAGCTGTAACGCTGCATTGATTAAAATAAACGCCCACTCTGAAGAACTGGCCATTAGAACTTGTCCAACTCCATCTCGAAAAAAGTCTGCTTCTGGCACTCAAACATGTAAAAATGACATTTCCTCCATCGAGAACCTCAGCTTTCTCTGGACTTAATGTTACAAGTTCCTGCGAATAGCACATTCCTGAAAGAAAATGTAAAATCGTGATTTATGACAATGATAATTATATAAATTAAGGATTCTCTTGGTCTATTCCGACCTTAGTAAGTTCAAGAAAACATGCGTGTTCAAAAGGACATCGATGAAGAATAAAATATTTATGAATATCAGTAGATTGGTTTAGTTGTCGAAAATATGACGCATGTATTGATGTATTGTGAAAACCTGTGTCATATAGTAAGGTGGTTGGTTTTCCGGCCTTAGATTATTTATGACGGAGAGAAAGAAAAGAAAACTTTAAATCTGGTAGCTAAATTCTTTATGAAACAGTTTTAGCGGATCTAACCGTCATCAAAAAGATTACATAAATCTGAATAAAAAAGTGAAATATGCATCGCATGTACGGCCACATCCAGAAGACACAGCCTCCTGACAAGCCTAAAAAGTAGAGGAAAAAGGAGACACCACAATCATTCAATGAAAGTTGGAACCTGAGGGGTTACTGCCTTGGAACGGTTAGTTGCAAAACAAATGATATAATAAATATAAGATGTGTCTTAAAAAAAGAACAAAATAACAAAAATAAATGGGATGTAATCCCATGACATAGAAAAGTCGTATTTTACAGCTTTACTGTCTTGACCACAGAGCTACATAGCCAATGACTTTTTCAACAGTAACTTGTAATGAGTACATAAATATCATATATTGTAAATGCACATTTTTATTTGATTATACTCGTAGACTATTTATAGACACAAACCTGACCACTTTATCTTAGTTGACCCATAGAGGTGGGAAAGTAAGAAACCAGTTGTCAGACTCATTGTTTATAAATGAAGTTCACAAGCTCTGTTGATAACAAACAAACTGATAAATTAATTAAAAATAAATTCCCCCCACACGTAACTAGCAGTATTCGTCAGTATTCTAATATCATTTGCATTATTTTGCAAGTAGAACATTATGCGCAGTTTTGATTACTTTATTCTCTTAAAAAAAACACTCAAATATTAATTGGATGACGGTGAAGCTAATTTCCATTCATTGAGCGTTTTGTACAATTCGACTTGTTTATTCTTATTTAATGTATGGAATTTCCAATTATTATATTGGATATTTTATTTAGCAAAATAAATCATGACACTTTAAACTAAAATAATGTGAATAATAATGAATATTTACTAAATATATGAAATCATTTCATAGATCCTGAACAAGTATAATATTTGTTGAGAAATGGTTCACAAACTTATTTTCTTTTTCAATATAAGATATTTAAACAAAACAATCGAGCGTAGTTAATATAAGTTGAAATCACTTGTTTCCTAATCGCTTTAAAATAAATAAGTTTAAACTTAAACATTAATTTTCAAAATATATTTAAATGTATTTGAGATCATTGCTATAATAACAAATGCGTCTAAATTGCACATTGTTTAACTGTCAACTGTTGAAATATATTTCCACTTACCAACCACTGCTGCGAATAAAGCAACACTGAGCTTTTCCATATTTTTTTTTAAAAAGATGTACAGATGCTCGTACTTAAATTCAACATCTAACTTCCTCTTTAACTATTTATATTCGACTTCCGCTTTATCGACATTAGAGAGTAAGAGGTAATTTCATGTTTACCTTAAATTTTACAGTGCATTTATAGCTGCTGCAGATTAAAAGATTACACCAGTGAGTAAAAATTATAAAATATATTTAGGTATTCTACTCAATATCAAGCTTAAGTTATAATATTAAAGATTGTTTGGGTATGACTAAAGCGAAAGATATCTGGCATTTATAATTTTTACGTATTTTGATTGATTTTTGAAGGAAAAGGCACTTAAACTAAACCTTATAAATGTTTGAATGTTCTAAAATCCTAAGTGACAACGTTGTTGGCAAAGGTGGAAAGCAACATTTAGGAATGAAAACTTATAACAGCCATGTCATTAATGCATTGCTTTAAATTTATGTAAAGTTAAGTAATGATACCAGTATGATTATGTATGTTTCACTTTACTGTAGTAGTTCAGTGTTTTACGACTATATGTCTACCTTCTTACCGTCTTTTATTCCATATACCATGTACTTACCACTGAACTAAACCACTGAACTAAACACTCTCAATGTTTCGGTTAAGAAGACATTAGTCATTTCTGTGTTGTTTTCTTTTTTCCATTTGAAAGAAACCACAGACTTTCGTTTAATATATCATTATTACTGCTTTGTTCTGAACGCAAACACCTCGAACCATGAATGCAAAAAAATAACTTGAGACCAACCTCTAATAGGAACAAGCAGCTACAAGTTGCCTTATAGAATTTAAAACTTACCCGCTTAACCAAAGCATGCACTCGCACAAAATCACTTTAAGGCATTTCTTATGCGAGTAGAGCAACTTATGTTAATTTATAAGGCGATGATGGCATGCAAACAAGATACCGATCAAGCCATTAAGTTACGCGAAGATCGTCTTTATCTGACACCAGTACTCGATTTATATTGGCTGATTACAACATTGATAGAGAAAATTTTGATTAAAGCCCCTGCCATATAGAAAATGTGTATTTGAATGTTTTTTTACTTAATATTCTTATACATGACAAAATACCCCTGAAAATAGCTTTAGGTAATAATCCATATGAAATATATGACTTCATGTAATATGAGAAAGGTGAACTTTAACAAACAATTTGTTCGCATCCCCAATTCCCTCCTTGCTATGTTTCGAGTAAGGAAGAACTAGTGGGATGGGAACTGATTGACTAATGATAAATTTCTCGGTAAATACTGGTTCTATCTTGTCAGAAAGCTGAGATATAGGTATGGAAAAGGCGGCTGGATGACTGGGACTTTATTCTGGACGAGACGCCGCGTATCGACCGGAAACTGCACCTTAACTGGCGGCAGATTTTACCGGGACTTCAAAACCTCAATAACGGCAAAACGCCCTTCAATGAAACTTTGCACAAATGAGTGTTACTTATGTATCTTTATTTTGCATATGATAAGACACGTTAGAACAGTAAAGAAAATAGCGAGATCTAAAAAAATTATATTTACATAAATTCACGAAAACTAAACAACACAAAACATCATTTTAAATGCCCACATGATTAATATGATACTGAAAACAATATCTTGTGTCCTCGTGAATTACATATGTAAATTTAATAAGATATTAGTCAAAGTGTGTTTGACTTTCAATTTCCTGATCACTTCCTGGTCGCGTAAACGGGGGACAATAACAGATTTCTCTTTTAGTGGTTGAATGTTTTTTTACAAAGTACACAACATTTTCTTGTCAGAATCATTAAACTCATGTGGGAATTTAAAATAATGTTTTGTTTTGCCTAGTTTTTGTGAATTTATGTAAACAGAATTTAAACGAAGTTTTAGGTCTAGCTTTTGTTCTTTACTTTTCTTAGTAGTGCGTGTCTTACTGTATGTAAAATAAAGATACATTAGTAACATTCATTTGTACAAAGTATCATTGAACGACATTGTACCGTTATTGAGATTTTGATAATATTCTTTTTATCGATGAACGTGCAGGGGAGGAGTGTAGTGGACCCTTGAAATTATTGCTTGAAAGGCTCAAATGATTTTAACCCATAAAACAAAATTTTCGTTTTGCCTTTTGTTGATGGTGTGTAAAACATGATTATAATTAGATGACGTTTGTAAACCTATGCGCTAACGCATTACAGAAAAGAAATTGCGTTAAATGTAAAAATAATTTATTTTATGCACTTGACAAATCGTCAATTTAAAGTAGATAACTTGTAAACGCGTATAACAACATTCTGGAGAGAGGGTCGCTCTGCATATGGGCTGCTCTTAAAATCTTTGGATATTAGATACTCGTAACTAACGTCAGTTTATATTTCATTCCAAGCTCAAAGTGTACAGTAAAAATAAAAGAAATAAAACTATTAATTATTTCTGATTTATCCTTCTTGGAGACACATAAAGGTGGAAGCTTCTTAATATTCCAATTTGGCTATAACTATTTAATTTGACACATTTTAAATAAAACTGTTAATGGCTTAAAATACTTGACAAACGTAAGAAGTGGTTGTTGGCGTATGCAACTGAATGTTCCTGTACACACACTTATCTGAAAGAGGAAAACATTTCTTTATATATTAATCAACGTAAATATATTGCAGACTTGGAACGTGAGTGTTTATAATAGTTTACCATTGACCTTTTAAAGTGTTATTACCATTTAGCTGTATTTACGTAATCTTTTTCTTTCAATAATAGTCAATTAGTCAGTTCCGGAATAAAATCAATTCATGTGCATTATACATGTAGCAGCATTACTCTAAATTGTTCCTTAACAAATGTTCGATTTTTTTTTCACTTAAGTATAATAAAATGGGCCAGAACTGATTGAATGTCGAAACTGAAATATGACTATGTATTTATTATAAATAATTTGCCATTCAGCTATATCTATTAAAGTGGAATTACTATTTGACTGTGCATACTTTTTAATATTGGTTTCATTATAAAACTATTACCTTTTACTCCGACCTGAATTTCTTGATATTCCTTCTCAACTTCTGAATAATATCAAAAGTTAGATTTTGACTGGTTACTGCGTATAACAAACGTTCAGTTAAGGTGTTTAATGATTCGTGTGATATGCATGACCTATCTATAATATAGCTGCATTTTCAATTTATAAATTTTATAAGAAATTCTTATTGCTCCCAGCTAGAGTCACTATCAGGAATTGCAGGGCTAGGCGCTGTCGCCGTGACGGTGCGGGTTCGCTCCCAGCTAGAGGCACTATTATTTTTTATTAAATGCAAGGTACTATGTAGTCAGCGTAAAATCTGCACAATCTTTACAAAACGTATAAACAGTGCGATTTATAGAAAAGTGTGCAATGTTTGTATACAGGTATATTTGCAAAATCTATATTTCATAAACAATATCATAAAAAATAAAGGCAAATTCCTTCAGATAGTTATAAACATTGGTAAATACTATTTGTAACATGCCAACTTAAAAAAAACATTTTTTTTTATATTTTTCCATGAACGACATGGATTATTTATTTTATTATTGTGTATGCACTTCTAAATATTAAAAACTCCTACCAAACTTTTGCGAAGGCTTTTTTTAATTGTTTCAAAATACCTCATTATTTGTGGACTGGAGATATGAGCAACCTCATTTTCAAAATGTTCTGTTGATATATTCATCAAACTACATGACATTGGCAAGGAACAGACTTGATCATTTATATAATGTAAATGTGCACGACAAGAACCTTACTCTCCAGATATAAGTATCTTACATCGTACATATTTTACTACAATTTACATGTCTCCTACATGTACCAGAGTAAGAATGAATTAAATGTATTTTGACTTTTTATGTATATTAAATCTTTAGTTAGTATTCTTACTTGATTCAGCAACTGTTGCTGGTGAAGTACTCAGTATAGTTGGCGTATGCTTTCCTATTTTACACTTCATAATCATAGAAATACACCTAAAATAGGTGAATACAATTATTTACAAGTATATCTATAAAATTCACTTAAATACTACAGCACTCTGCCTACTTGATTACTCATTTATATACATATTTATATAAACATTTTAAACAATCAGGCCACACTTTAAAACACGTTAGTATTCAACCTGTGGAAAAAATTATATTTGATAACAGTGCTTCAAGAGCATTTAAAATTAGAGCAAGACTTGTTTCAGAAGATAATTGGATAAAAAAACTACAAACTCCTTATCCACTTGGTTTAAATGATAATATTTATCAAGAAGGCAACATTTCAAAAAACCCTGATTTTGACATTTTTGGATTGCTTCAAATACGAAAACGAAAATCGAGGTCACATGGGATAAGGACTAATGGTAACATCAAAAGAAAATCACGTGTTCATTGTTCTATTCATGACCTTCAAAATATTTTAAAACATTCTGGAAGACATGCTATGCTGTCGCGTTTAGCTTCTCTTTCTATTTCAAGTTTACAAAAAGTGGATAAGGAAGCCGATGATATTGTTATTAGAACTCATCCACTTTATGAGGTTGCAAGCCTTACTCAGTGTTACACTCGGCATGTTCTAAGACCACATATTGACATGGAATCTGATCACCAAAGACATTTCCTTAAAATTTCATTTTTAAATAAAGGCATAGATTTTATTGACCTTCCAAGTATATTTAAAGATAAAACTGTTGAATCGGCTATACCTAATTATTTCAAGAATACTGAAACACCCATCGTTTGTTATAAATATAACAAGCCTATTAGAAACACAATTTTCAATTACAACAAAATTACCTCGGATTTACAGATTGTTGAAAACACACCATTATCTTGAGACTGTTCTAATTCAAAATTTTGCTATCAACCTGCCGGTCATATCGTTACAGGGGATCTAAATGTTATCAAAGACTTTAGAATCCGCAATTTAATTTCAAAAGGTCCAAAATACAGAATTCCATCGGACATCGACTTTAATACCTGTCGTGCGGAAATTGCAGAGTCTTTAAACTCTTTTTGCAATAAATGGTGTAAACGAGAACATGCTGAGCCTAATGCTCTTTCAAACTGGAAAAAACAAATATTCAAAATAATTGACACTCGTATATCCTTCTATAAAAGAAACATAGCTTTACTACCACCTCGACCTCGTTTTAACTTTCGTCATTTGAAAAAAGATATTCAAGATTTTCACAACAAATTTGTTTTAACACCTGCTGATAAGGCTTCAAATAATGTTATTATAGTGTGACGTATACACTATATAAATGTTCAAACTGAAGAGCTTAATAGCACTAATGCTTATACACTGACTTCTTCATCTGAGAGTGATATTGTTACTGCACACACTCTACAAATTACAAAATTTAGAATCAGTGTTGAGCCTAAACAAGACAAAGTACCTACTATGTATTGGTTGCCTAAAATGCACAAAACACCGTACAAAGCAAGATTTATCGCTAACTCTAGTTCTTGTACTACAACAAAGTTATCCGTGCTCTTAACATCTTGTCTTACAGCTATAAAAGAACATGTAATTAGGTATTGCGAAAAAGTTTTTGAAACTACTGGCAAAAATTTATTTTGGTCTATAAAAAATTCAAATGACGTTTTGAAGAAACTTAAATCAAATAATTTTCAGGCGTTCTGTTTGTCTACATATGATTTTTCTACCTTGTATACTTCTCTCCCTCATAATTTAATAAGAGACAAGCTAACCAGTCTCATTGAAAAAACTTTTGCTAGAGAAAATAAAACATTTATTGCTTGTAATGAACATAGGGCATTCTTTACAGATGGTTCTTATGATAATTATACTTCATGGACCTGTCAAGACCTTATCCAGGCGCTCACATTTTTATTGGATAATATTTATTTGAGATTTGGTACCTCTATTTATAAACAAGTAATAGGCATTCCAATGGGTACTAATTGTGCACCCCTTGTTGCTGATCTGTTTTTATACTGTTATGAAAGAGATTTCATGTTATCTCTTTCTACCGAACATCAAGATGATATTATTACAGCTTTTAACAA